>CAUYRH010075536.1:0-61233 GCA_963574655.1 Perodicticus potto | reverse complement strand
TAAAGATGGAACTCCACCCTTCACTTGGTTTTAAGTATGTATGGAATGTTATGATAGGGCATAGTAGTAGTGGTGGTCAGACATGGAAATGGTGGGGAGACAAGAATATACGTGTGAAATAAACTCAGTATTTTAATAAAGTAGCACTGTTTTTCTTTTATGCACTTATTTAACTTTGTACTTTGTCAAAGGAGTAAATGTATAGTTAAAAGTACGAAATAGTATCCTAAAACTAGAAGGTATCTTTGAGAAGGTATCTGCCCTACCCATCCAAATAACTCTTCCCAGAGTTAACCAACTAATTTTTCATAGTAAGAGTTTAGTGCTCATGTTCTCACCTCCTTTTAACAGTTACAAGTATGTAATCGTGTTTCCAAGTGCTCCATCAGATGACCTATTCTGACCTGGCTCCTCAAAATTTGATGTGTTCAGCCTTGAATAGGCTTTCTCAAGTGGATTCTGTATTAAATCCAAAATAAATGATGGTTTTCTTAATTCATATAATAACAGTAACTCTTAGATATATGGGAGAAAAGTGGATTTATGTGGTAGTTACATGAGGCAGTTAAGTGGCTATGTCTTGAAACATACTCTTCTGCCTTAACTGATTGTATGATCCAAGTTTGATATACTTCTTTGATTCCTATTTTGCTGCGATATATCCTTAAGTAGTTTAACAGTAGATGGGGGGAGCATTTTCTTAGTTTTTAAATACCTCAAGATGTCATGACTGTTACTTTTCTTGCCTAAATCTGCTATTTTCATATTTTTTTTGAATGTGGCCTGCTTTTCTGAAATTTTATCATGTGTTTTGGTGTGCACTCTGGGCCATTTTCTTGGGAGATTTCAGTCCTCTATCCTGAGATTCTTAGGTTTATTATTTGATTCTCTTGGATAATTTTCCTCATTCCTTTTTGTTTGAACTTCAGGAAAGAGACTTTTTTTGTCTTTAAAAAGTTTTGGTGTTGATTCTACTTTTAACATCCCAACTACTTTGAGGATGTATCTAAGATCTGAAAAATGTTTTTTGAAGTGGTCTTGTCTTTATCATCCTGTTTCTCTTTTTTTCCTCCCTGTCCCCCCTTTATTAGTTGCCTTATTGATTTAGGGGGTGGCATTTGTTGACAGGGTTTATTGTTATGGGTATTTTGAATGGGAGTCTGCAGATGTTAACCCATTTCATCTTTGGGATAGTTATCCAGAGGAGTAACCTCATTTTGGTGGGTAGGGGGAAAGGCTAAGATACAGTACTGTCTTTAATCCCAGTTTCCAGGTGGCATTTACTTAAGGTTGTGGTTTCCTTCACTGATTCCATTTTCTTTACCCTGGAGATCTGTTTACTACTCTTTTATACCTTTATTTTTGTGGAGACTTTTGAGATGATGTAATATTGTTCAATGTACTTTGCTTCACTGGAAAGTGCCTCCATTTTAAAGAATGTTTATGGGTGTCCAACCTTCTTCCTTTGCCACACATTGGAAGGAATTGTCTTAGGCTGCATGTTAAATATAAATAACACTTATAAAGCTGATGAACAAATGATTGTGCATAATATTTGTGATATCCAACACCACAGGTGAACAAGTCCTCACATAATCTGCATTAGACACCTGGTCAGTTTTAAAAATCTTTGAAGTATGAGCCAACTTACTATAAAAGTTACTGGTATGCAAATAGTGCCACAGAGATACTATCAAGATCTACATTAAAATTGGAATCACTCCTGTAGTGTTTGCAGTGTATAGTGTGATACAAGGAGTATGGTAGGTAATTGGTATCTGTTACTTAAAATTTTCAGAAGTGAAATTATACCTGCATTCCCTTGTCTTGAGCGGAAATAATAGGCCTGAAATATTTAGTGTTTGAGTTCCTTTGTATGGGACATTAAATAGTTTAGCCAGAAGTCACTTTTATGTGGCAGGAAGGCCCAAAGGGAGTGTTACCACCACCTAAGAAAAAGCAATTGGCCTTAGTTTAATAGATTTTCCTGAGCTTCCAAAAGCTTTAGTATTAGTTATTATGTAAGAGGCAACTAAATACCTGTGATGAGTAGAAAATTGACCTCTCTTTCGGTGACTAGGTAATTCCTTTGTTCAAGATGTCCTTCATACAGTGCATACTATTGGGGGAGGTATTATTCTTAGATCAATATTGGTTTAATTGCTTAAAAGCAAAGTTAAGTTACTTGTTAGGAAAAACATTAAATATTTTTAATCAGCATTTATAAAGTTTTTTAAGACCAATAAGATGGCACTATCTTTATACTAGAGCAGTGTTTTTCAACTTTTTTTTTTTTTTAATCTCAGCACATTTGAATCTATAGTTGAACTAATGTACCACATTTAAATTACGTTGATGGGAAAAAAAGTAAAAGTAATAAATTGTGTGCTTTATACTTATTTTGAAAATAATTTTAACATTTTCGTGGCACACATTACTGAGATCCTCTCAGGACACACTGTTTGAAAAATCACTGCTAGAAGAAACTGTAAAATGATACTAGTACTTGGTTTAAGAGGGTCTGGATTTAACTTTTGAAATAGTTGTATATACTAAGCCATTCCACTGAATGTGAATACTTAATTGGATTAGATCTTAGCCATACTGTTCTGTAGTTATAGTTTTGACTTTATCGTTATACCAAAATCTGCACTTTTATTGACTATTTATCCTTTGAAAGAAAATACTTTTTTTTTTTTTTGAGACAGTCTCACTCTTGCCCAGACTATCTATTGTATCATGTCAGCAGTCTAGCTAGCTCACAGCAACCTCAGACTTGTGGGTCTAAGTGATCTTCCTGCCTCAGCCTCCCAACTAGCTGGGACTACAGGCACCTGCCGATATGCCTGGCTGCTTTTCCTGTTTTTAGAGAGATGGGATTTTTGCCTAAGCTAAGTTACCCTCCCACCTCAGCCTCCCAGATTGCTAGATTTATAGGTGTGAGCCTCAAACCTGAAAATCTTTTAATGTTTGATTCTTTTACCTTAAGCAATATTCAGAATGGATTGATGCTGTCACATCCTCCAAGAGGAACCAGTGACTTTGTCCTGCATTCAGATTTTTTGTATTTGTCTTCCACACCACTATATCCTTTTTTTTAACCAAGGAAGTCTTCAGGCTTGCCCCCCTACCACTGCATACGTTAGTCTGGTTGGTTCTTGCTTTCTCGTGTGACAAGATGTTCTAGTTTCGTCTTGTTCATTTTCTTTCTCAGACCTATTATGAAATACTTCTCCAAAGAGCATTGGGGTTTTTTTTAAAAGCGAGATTTTTAGACCATACGGTCTGGGTGGGGACATTGTTAATAGTTCTAGATTAGCAGACTGATTAGATAGGACCCTTTGGGAAAGGGAAAGAAAAACAGAACGGGGGGTGGGTAGCACTGATACAGGATTGGCTGACTAAAAGGAAGACGCTTTTTTTCATAATCCGTTAATTGGTTCAATAAATGAAGTAATCATGTGAGGGTAGATCTTGGGTGAGAATTCAGAACTCGGCCTCATCCTCAGAGAATAGGTTGAATTTCAATAATAAACTAAGGTCATTAGGAGCAGATCAATTGTCCAAACCATGCAAATGACAGCTAATAGGGTGAGGTTTATAGTGGTGAATGGAAGTGCTTGCAGAAAGTTACTATGTGGTTTTGACTTTAATTATATAATCCTGCATCCATTAACATGGGATTATGTTCTGAGAACTCCCATTGGGCGGTTTTATTGCTGTGTGGACATCAGTACTTAGACAAACTTAGATGACATAGTCTCACACTAGGCCGTATGGGACAGATTTGCTCACCATGTTACCATATTGAATACTGTAGGCACGTGTGTGTAAGTTTGGTATTGGGGTGTCTAGACATGGAACAGTGATGAAACTGTTCAAAAGATAAAAGTGACACCTGTGTAGGAAAAACACAAAGGTGGGGAGAGGGTGTGTGTGCTACTAAAAGGGTACAATGTTAGGGTGTATGGCATACCTTAGGAACAAGACAATTATAAGAGGGACTACCTAACAAATGCAAACAATTGTAACCTAATTCTTGGTGCCCTCAAACAACCTGAAATGATGAAGTGGTACAACATCAATTTTTTTCCCCCTTATTGATCTTAAGCTTACTGAACTTTCTTACTTTATAAACTTAAATTATTAAACATCGATTCTTGTAATAACACTTAGCTTAAATATCTTAACCTTAGTATGTAAGCTTTTATCTAGTTTTAAAATTTTTTTGCTTTTTTACCTGTTAAAAACTTGTTCAAAAACCAAGACACAAACACATCAGCCTGGGCCTACATAGGGTCAGGATGATCAGTATCACTGTCTTCCCCTTAAACATTTTGTTTGTTGCATTTGAAGGTCTTTATCTGTCATGTATTACAGCAGTGCCTTCTAGAATATCTCCTTGAAAACCTCCCTAAAGCAGTTTTACAGTTAACTTTTTTAAAAATGAAGAATATAGTAACAATACAAGTGTAAATTAAAAAACCAATAACTTCCATTACTGTTACATGCTGCACATAGATGTGCTATACTTTTAAATACGACTGTCAGTGCAATAGGTTTAATACCATTACAAATGTGAATAATTCACTGTACTATGACTTAACCGCAATAGGAATTTTTTTAGCTCCCTTATCTATAATCCACATTGTATTCAGTCCATTGTTGATTATGGGGCTTTTATTTGAAGTTCAAGAAAAAGGTTAAGTTTTAACCGAGTCTATTGAGACTGACCTGGACTCTGGAAATAGCTAATTATGTTTATAATTTCATAAAGTCATAAGGCTACCTTCAGTCAGTTATTTACCAAAGAGCCAGTTGCTCCCTGACTCGGGCTTGGCAGTAGAGATCTCTTGTTGTAATGCTATGAAAGTTTCAAGAGCTGGCTTTGTAGAACCTCATTTGTGCTCTACTTTTTTTTTTTTTTTTGAGACAGACTCACTTTGGCACCTTTGTGGCATCTTACCTCATAGTAACCTCAAACCTGGGCTAATGTAATCTTTGGTCTCGGCCTCCCAAGTAGTCCTGCCACAACTCCCAGCTATAGGGTCTACTTACTTAAAGCCAACTTGTTTAGCATCTACTAAAGATGCTGCTGCTTGCAGCTGCATGTCTTAGGTGTTTAGACCGAATGTTCATTTTTGTCTCCACAATATTTGTATTCCATAGTCTTTCAGTTAAGACTGGGGAGAAGTGGAAACAAGTGTTGGACTACAGTGCTATCTTACTTTCACGTGGAAAAGGGGACAATGCTTAAATGATACTGTGTCCCAAAGTTCTAGGTGCTTTGGATTAAGTCAATAAGAAAAACAGTTATATGCTCTGCAATGTTGTGTTACTAGTTAAATTCTCAACTTCAGAAAATCCATTGAGTTTACTAGCATAAAGCTGAATGAAGGTGTCTGACTCCAAACCCAAACTAGCACAAGGCCACTTGTCCAAGCTACTGTACTTGTGGATGAGTGGGTCATAGCCTCAGCAGCCTCCTTTTTTTTTTTTTTTTGAGACAGACTCACTCTATCAGCAGTATCCTTAATACCACTGTTGCACCATTCCTCTTCATCTTAGCAGCTGCAAAAGCTTTTATTTCCTTTTATTTTAGAGACAGTCTGAGTCTCTCCTGGATAGAGTGCAGTGGCATCATAGCTCGCAGCAACCTCAATCTCCCAGGCTCCAGCAATCCTCTTATCTCAACCTCCTTAAAGGTGCCTGCCGTGATGCCTGGCTAGTTCTGTTTTTTTTTGTTTGTTTGTTTTTTAGTAGAGATGGGGTCATGTTCACTCTGGTCTTGAACTCCTGAGCTCAAGCAAGCCACTGCTTCAGGCTCCCAGAGTCCTAGGATTACAGGTTTGAGCTACTGCATAGCCTGTCGTAAGCTTTTAACAACAAACTGGGTTTTTAAATTAATGTTCTTGATGGACAAATTGCCATACATGTTGTGGTATATCCATACTAATATATAGTACTTAGCAATAAAAAGGAAAGACTACTGGTAAGTGGCAACAGCTGTGAATTTCAACCCACTGAGTCAGACAGAAAGCATACCACATGGTTCCGTTTACATGAAATTGAGAAGAAACTAGCGCCAGCAGATTAGTAGTTGCTTGGGACCAGTAATCAGGGATGATGAGGTTACCTGACAAGAGGTGATATTTGTACATAAATACATTTGTCAAGACTGCATGCTTCCCTGTAGTCCCAGCTACTCAGGAGTCTGAGGCAAGAGAATCACCTAAGCCCAGGAGCTGGAGGTTGCTGTGAGCTGTGTGATGCCACAGCACTCCACAGAGGGCGATAAAGTGAGACTGTCTACTAAAAAAAAAAACAAAAAAACAGCCTGTTTTCTTCAAATGAGTGCACTGCAAAATTGTAAGTGGTACCTTAAAAGCTATTGATGGTACTCATTTTCTTATGAGGGCCTGCTCATAAGTCATAATCAAAAGTGTTTAGGGCAGCGCCTGTGGCTCAAAGGAGTAGGGCGCTGGCCCCATATGCTGGAGGTGGCGGGTTCAAACCCAGCCCTGGCCAAAAACTGTAAAAAAAAAAAATTACCTGTGTTCACCTTCATCTCTTGCCACTTGGCCTGGCTAACCCTAACCCTGCCAGTCATCTAGCCTTTTCTCACTGTAGTCATTTAACATCTTTCACCTGGAATATTCCTTTGGGTTTTTGCCTAAATGTTACCAAGAGGCCTGACCACGACATCCCCCTGCTGCTCATCTCATGCCTTTGGTTTCTCTCAACTAAGTAGCATTTTTCTCTCCGCCTACTTGCTTACTGCTCATCTTCCCTAGTAAAAGCAAAGTGCTTTTTCAGTACAGAGACCTTGTCTGTCTTTAGTTAGAGGGCATGCCAACACAGTAGAATCTCAATAAACAGTGACTGCGTGAATTGGTAAGAGGTGACTACCAAATTAATGACACATTAAGTGCTGTACAGATGTCAAGTCCAGATAAAACTAATTTAAGATTCGTGCATATAGTAAATAAGTCATTGTGATAAATAGGTATATGAAACGGTTTGGGGGGAGTGATTGGTGGGCAGAAGGAATAAAATGACTGGAGTTGGAGTCAAAAGAGATTCTGGTTAAACACCTCGTCACCTCTAAGTTGGGAATGATTGCTCCTCCCTACTTCATGAAATTGTGAAGAAAAAAAATTCTAAAACCGTAATTATTATCAGCTAAAATGTTTGTATCCTGTTACATGCCACACTCTGATCTGATTCAGTATTCACAACTCTGAGAGTTACTAATGTTGGAGCCATATTTTGTAGACGAAGAAGCAGAGTCTCAGACCGTTGCTTGCTGGAATTTATGAATGTTGGAGGCAATATTCAAATCCAGGGCCTCTGCCTCTTGAGTTTGTGCTCTTAGTTAGAACTGTTTTCATGAGTGGACTTTTTGGTCAATCTTATTTGTGTGATAGGTGAGATTGAAAAATTATACTTTGAGCATTGAAAGAGATTCCAACATTTTAGATAGGACATACGCAGTTTTGTGCTCATTCCATTCACAAGTAATAGAAAATAGTGACAGTATAGAAAACTGGAAGTATGATTCCTAGCCAGGAGATACTTTAAATACTTGTTGGCAGGAGGCAAGTCAAAATACCTCTTGACTGGATCTTAAAGGTCTTCAGGTAAAGCAAGATCAGAGGTGGTAGCAATGACTCAGGACCCAGTGGGAGCATTTCTGTCCATTTGTGTTTGTGTTTGGTCATTGCATCCATGGGATTGGTTCATTTTCTCCAGAACTTGGGAAATTACCAGTAACTTTGCAAGACTATTTCTGGCAATCAGAATGTCTGTGAAAATACAGCCCAACTGCTACATGCAAGAATTTACCCCATCACTCAACACCTGGTTTTGGGAAGGTTTTCTGCACTTGTGTCCAATGCTGAAACACAGGCTGTTTAAAATAGCCTTGGCTTTGAAAAGGAACTTAAAATAGCTTTCAGAGAGGCCTGATATTTGGAACAATTACTGATGTTTTATGTCCTATGACTTTAGGAAATGGCACTGTTAAACAGCACCTACTTCAATTTATGTTGTAGTCAAATGAGAGTATAAAACATAGTCCATGCAAGGAGACTTTTAACCACATAGTCTGGATTCCTGGATTTTGTTTTTTTGAGCTCTTTCTCCAGTGCCATTCCCACTGTAACCTGTTTCCCTTAGCATCAGGCCAAAGCAGAGCTTGGTGGATGCGGGCTGTAGCCAGAGTGAGGCAGATGCCTGACAAGGAACACCTACCTACATTTGGGGTTGGTAGGAAGGACAGGCGTAATGCCTCTGGAAGGGGCAAAGGCGGTAAGAACCACTGTCCTAAGAGGAGTCTTGGTAAAAAGAACCAGGCTGCTTAGTAAGCAAACAGAGGCACATTGTAGCCCGGTTTTTGGTAGGAGGCCGAAGGAGAACTTATAGAGTGGTCGCTGACCAGAGTCCTGTTGGATACTTAACTACCCGCCTTGCAGCGCGCCCGCGCTGCAGTTGCAGCGACGCCTCAGGGCCGCTAGGTGGTAGCCGTGTGTTTCCAAAGCTGGGTCGCTTACTGGAAAGCCCAACTGGGATCCCAAGAATCGACCCCGACCTCGGAGTCCCTCGGGTGGGAGGTAGAGACGCCCCAGAGACCCCACCTCCCAGTGGCAGGCACAGAAAAAGAGGAAGAGGGCTCACTTAGAGTGGCCAGGCAACCAAACGGGTGGCTGGGAAACACCACGATCTTGGGTGGACTCAGGGCGGGTAAAGCGACCCCCTTCAGTGGAGCTGACCGGAGGGCTGGGGCTGGGCCCGCCCCGCCCCCTCCCTGCTCCCCACTCAAACGTTGGTGGGTGTGAGAGAGGGTGAGTAGTGAATGTGGGCGGGTGAGGACGCTCCGCACCTAACTGCGTTCTTAGGAACCGCTGCCTTCCCAATTCGGGCAACGTTTGCGCTCGGCGCGGGTCCCTGCGCCCGGGCGCAGTGCTCCGACGGCTTCTAGTGCTCACCAGCTCCTGCCACGGGGGTTCTGCTCCTCACCAGCTGCTCCCACGCGGGAGCTGCCGGTCCTGTCGCCGGGAGTCTGAGCACCTCCCCTACAACCCGGAGCCGCCAGGAGGAGGAGGAGGAGGCAACGAAAAGCCGCGGCAGGCAGGCGAGCAGGCAGGGCCGCCTTTGATGTGGGCGCGGCGCACCCAGGCGAGCTGAGCGCCCGTCCGGCCGCGCCCCGAGGGGGGAGCCCCCAGGCCCCGCATCCTCATTGTGCCGACTCGGGCCCGGGCCCGCCCCCGGCCCCCCGCCCCCTCGCCGCCCGCGCGTAGAAAACGCCCCGGCCGCCGCCAGTGGTGGGAGGCGGCGATGCGCACGGCCGGAGAGACGCGGAGGAGGAGACATGAGCCGGCGGGCGCCCAGACGGAGCGGCCGTGACGCGTTTGCGCTGCAGCCGCTTGCCCCGGTCCCGGAGCGCTGACCCCTGGCCCCGCGCAGCCCCGCGCCCCGGCCAGACAGCGTAGCCTAGCTTCCAGCCCCGCCACGCATGCTGCCACCAGAGTGACCTGGACAGCCAGCTTCCCGTGGACGCCCAGACGGCCGTCCCGCCAGCAGTGAGCAAGCTTTCCCGCACCGGCCTCGCGCCTCCTGCACAGCGGCTGCCGTCCCGCAGCCCCTGCGCCAGCCGGCAGGGCGCAGCGCTCGAGAGGAGCCGCGCGGGGCGCTGATGCCGCAGGGCGCGCCGCGGAGCGCCCCGGAGCAGCAGAGTCTGCAGCAGCAGCCGGCGAGGAGGGAGCAGCAGCAGCGGCGGCGGCGGCGGCGGCGGCGGCGGAGGCGCCCGGTCCCGGCCGCGCGGAGCGGACATGTGCAGGCTGGGCTAGGAGCCGCCGCCTCCCCACCCACCCAGCGATGTATTCAGCGCCCTCCGCCTGCACTTGCATGTAAGCGCCTGCGTGCGGGGCTGCCCACCCTGCCTAGCCGTCTGTCCGTGTGCCTGTGGCTCTGTCTCTCCGCCCGTCCGTTCGCCGGACTTTCCTCCTGCTTGTCTGTCCGCTAGCCCTTCTCCCTCAAGTCTCACTGACGGCCTCTCCATCTCTTTCCCGCAGGTGTTTACACTTCCTGCTGCTGTGCTTCCAGGTACAGGTACGTGGGCTCCTGGGTCTGACCTCCCCCCATCCCTGCCCCGCGGTGCACACGGATCCCCCTTTCCGAGCCGCGCCTCCTCCCTGTGCTCCACCCCTCCTGGGCGCCGAGCCCAGTGCACCTGTTCTGAGGGCGCGGAAGGGCGGCTCCGTGCGCGCCCTGCGAAGGCGGGGGACAGGTCAAGGGCAAGGGACGCTGCTGCCGGGCCCAGGCCAGCGCTAGCTGTCGCGGCCCCTGTCGGCCCCAGAGACCGCGGGCTCAACCGCAGCAATGTGCCTAGTTCCAAGCCCCCGCCTGCGGCCGGCGAGGGTTGAGTGAGACCTAGGGGTCGTATCTGCCAACCGTCTCTTAACATCGCCGCTCGCTCTTCCAAACAAAAAGGCTCCTTTCAGAGAGTGGATTTCGAGTCCAAGGAGAAAGCGTCAGTTGTAAATTACTCTGTGGTTTCAAAGGCGTTCGCAGCATTGAGAGAGAAACAGGGGAGTGACCGACAGACACGCGCTCGGGACTAGGAAACGCGCGGCGCCTAGGCAGAGGGGCAGTTGCCTGCGAGGCCGCTCCGGGATGGGCAGGCTCCGCACGCCCTCGCCCAAGGTGGTGCAGCCCTCGGCTGGTTCCCAGCCTGCTCTGCCTTCGCTCCGTGAATCAGAAGAGGGCTTGGCTCTCAGCCTGGAAAGCACTTGCTAAAATCTGATCTGTTACTTCAGCAGCTTTCAGACTCGGGAAGGTCTTGGCACGCAGACAGTTGGAACGCTCTGGCTTCCAAAGCTGTAGAAATGAAGGAAAAAGGGGGGTGGGAGGGAGAGAGAAGAGGGAAAAAGGGAGCCGACCTCAGCCCCGATTAGAACCAGACCAGGGCTGCCTCAGCATGGTGGTGGTGGTGTTGTGGGGAACAAAAAGAATAGGAAGCCTAGCTGCTCAAGCCCCCCACCCACCTAGAGCTGCAAGGGAGGAGACAGAAGAGGAGCTGGACACAGGCCAAAAGAGGGTTATTTGACCCATCCCCCTGCGGTTGAAGGCAGGTGTCCTTACAGAGTTAGAGAAGATGTTTAGACCTTTGCTTTCAGGTTCTGGAGATGCCCAGACAGAGCCTTGGCACAGGAAAGTGGTGGCTCTCCCAGTTTTCCAGCCCAAGCAATGTTGGGTGCTTTGAGTGCTAAGAATCAGCAGCCTCCTGCACTATTTGCTGGTGGTGGGCCTGCTTATTTCCCCTCCCAGTCCCAGGAGAGGAATGTTACCTTCATGGTAGGCACTGAGTAGGGGCAGCCAGTGGGGATGCAGCTGAAAGGATGGATGGACTGATGGGGTTCTTTCCTCCTGTTGGCCAGGCTAGGGTCCCCAGTGACTCCTTGAATCAATACAACTGGAGTCAGTAACTTAAGACTGGCTGTGTGCCAAAGCAGATGTGACCCTGAGTGGTGATTGGAGGTGGGGTACAGAGTAGCTGGTGTCAGAGGGGGATGCCAGTGCCAGGTATGGCCTGCCTGGTCTGCAGCTGAGTCCCTATGCAAAGGACAGGCCCCAGGGTCACTCTAGCGGGTCTGCTTATCTGATCTGGGCAAGAGCTCTTTTCCAGAGTGGTGAGATGGGCATGGGGATAGTGGGAGGTATGCAGGGCTAGGTTGCTCAAGCTTCTGGATGCCTCTTGCTTCTTCTTGAAGTAGAGCCCAGAAGGGGTTGCTGTGTGGTCTTTGTGTTCTCAGGGGGAGTTGGAGGGAGGGAGTCTGGACTCTGCATACCCCCCTCCACCTCCTGGCCAGAGCTAGAGCCAGCATCTTCAGAAAGAGCTGGGTGGTCCGTCTGGGTTAGGTCAAGAGGCAGCCTTCAAGCAGGTGAGGGAGCCTCCTTTCCCCCTCTCCTACCTCCTCCCTTCCTTTTCCCTTTGTCCTCTCCAGCCTGTCCACATCCATACTCCCATAGGACTAGTTTTTAAGGGTGAGAATGGAATATCTAAGGGTGAGATTATTGGGAGATCCTTGAAACATTGCATGAAAATGGTGTCCAAACGTGGTATGTCTCGAAGAGGGTTCTCAGCTTCTTACAGATTAGAATGCTATCGTAAGGGGCCTATGGGCAAGGTTAGCAAGTTCATCTCCCTGTTCATGCTCCAGGGACAAAAGCAAGGTGGCCTTGGTAGAGATGAGTCTTGGGAGCCATGTGGCATGAGCTGCCAGGAACTGGAGTCTTTTCTAGCTCCTGCTTAGATGGGGTTGGGCAGTTGCCTGGAATGGCTATGTCCTGGGCTGGCTGTGCTTAGTAGTCAAGTTAGAGCTCTTTTGGTGTGTGAAGGAGTGAGGAGGCCACCCTGAGTGGTGGGAAGGGCTCGGGGTTTTGTGAGGCAGTGGACTAGGCCTGAACCCCACCTCCTCTGGGGTCTTAGTATCATCGTTTGTGAAATGGGGGGTCATGAGGTTGCATTGATAATGATAGGGGTGGAAGAAGTTTTGTAAATTCTCATCCCCCAGGAAGGCACCTTGCTGTGCTGGGAAATGGATGCATCTTTGCCCTTCCCTCCCCCACTTCAATGTTTGAGGGCCTAGTCTAGTCTTAGCAATGCAGTTTCTGGGCTCCTCCCCTCGACACAGAATGGGACCCTGCCCCCAGCCACGTTTCCATGAGCATATTCAATGCCAGATACTGTCCTCCCCCTACTCCCAATGTCGTGAGCCCTGCCCTCATACCTTCCCCACCTCCTGCCACCCCAGGAAACAGGGAGCTGGGAATTTAATAAAATCCCTTCATCCCTTCTCCACACAACTCGGGACACCACAGATAGCTCAAATTGGAAGAATTTTAAAAATTTCCGCGGGGAGCAGGCAGCATGACCAGTAAATTGCTTTTCTGCACTTGGCTGAGCTCTGACAATGACACCGGGCTGGGCCTTTCACGCAGCTCGGCTGGCACCTGCCTGACATTGTTCCTGCCGCCAGGCTTGGCTAGGTCCTGGCCTTCTCCAGACAGGCCAGGCATGAGGCGGGCTGGAGGAGCTTCCTCCGGACTCTTGTCCCTCCTATCAGCCCCTTGTCTCTCTTGGAGTGCCACTCCCTCTCTCACCCCATGAGGTGTTCAAGTTCGGAAGTGTCATTCTGTGCCTCCCTCAGCCCGACCACCCTCCACCGCTGGCCTCCTGAGGGAGGTTTAGCACCTTTCCTCAAGCTGGCTAGGATGGAGAAGGCAGAGACAGTGTCCGTTGGGACAAGAGGAGGATGGGAGCTCTCTTAGTGGATGGTACTTTTAATTCTTTTTTTTTTTTTTTTTTTTTTTTGCAGTTTTTGGCCAGGGCTGGGTTTGAACCACCTCTGGCATATGGGGCTGGCGCCCTACTCACTGAGCCACAGGCGCCGCCCAGTACTTTTAATTCTTAAAGCAGCAATATCCATGTATCCACACAGACAGCTACTCACTCACAGCATCCTTGCTGGGACCTGCTTCTTGCTGGCCTTGGTCAGTCCCCAGCCTCAAGGATCTCCCAGTTTAGAAAAGGAAAGTTCCAGCGGGGGGGGGGGGGACTTGTTCGCTCTGTCCCCCCTCTCCAAGCACTCTGGACTATGGTGAGGCAGGGCACATCCTCCTCTTGTTACCAGAGTAGGAAACCAGCGCTGAGGAGCAGTGACTTGTTTCAGGGGAAAAGACCCTGCTTGTGGGAATGTTAGAGTGTCCCTTACATCGGGAAGCTGGCTTCACTCTTCCAACCTTTTTTTTTTTTTTTTTTTTTTTTGAGACAGAGTCTCATTATGTCGCCTCGGTAGAGTGCCGTGGCGTCTCAGCTCACAGCAACCTCAAACTCTCGGGCCTAAGCGATTCTCCTGCCTCAGCCTCCCAAGCAGTCGGGACCACAGGCGCCCACCACAATGCCCGGCTATTTTTTTGTTGTAGTTGTCATTGTTGTTCAGCAGGCCCGGGCCAGATTCAAACCTGCCAGCCCCAGTGTATGTGGTTGGTGCTCTTACCACTGAGCTACGGGCACTGAGCCCACTTCCAATCATTCTATGGGGAGGCTGACATAGGAGGGGGTAGTGTTCTGTTTCACAGATTGAGAAACTGAGGCACAGAGTGGGGAAGGAATTTATTCAGGGCCATAGCTAAGATCCAAGACTCTGGGATGTGGATCTTATATTCTTTTTACGATAGCAAGCTGATCTTTTAAGAAAGAATCCCGAAATTATCCAGAAAGGATACTGGTGGGAAATAGTCCTAAGAGGCATACTAGAGGTTCGTATCAGATTCTTTATGGATGCAGGGGTTGGGGGGTGTTCAGAGCCCAAGTAGGCATCTCTGAGGTTGAGGACATCTGACTTGGAGTCTGTGGGCCCTGTTCCTCCTGGAATGTGTTCATCAGAAAGAGTCCCAGACTTAGAGGTGGGTATCCTGGGAGGGGCAGGCCTGGGGATTCAGCACTCCCCTCCTAGAGGAGGAGGAGGGGGCGGGGCACCCCACCGGCATTCCTGCAGCCGGGGAGTGTCACCTGCTCTGAGATAAGGAGGTGGATTTTTAGAATTTCTTGTGGTTGGCACAGCCAGTGTCAGTGGGCTTGAGGCAACACATCAGGGTCACAGGTGCTGCCTCTAGTTAGCCCCTGGCAGTTCTAAGGACATAGTGGTCCCCCAAAGGGAAATTGGAGGGAAAGAGGGAGGAGACTTCCATTTTCAGCAAGGCCTTTTGGTTCTGACCTAGTCCTTTAGCAGGGAATTTGTGGGTGTGAAAATTGGGGTGCAGGCACCTTTGGCTTACAACAGCAATACTCACAGTGGGCCATGATGAGGTATTGTATACTCACTATACACATTATCCAGGTCAAGGCTCACATCTAGCCTGGAATGAGGGATTCTGCAGAGAAGGAAAAGGAGGCTGAGGCATAAAGTAACCTACCGATGGTCACACAGCGAGAGAGAGGCAGAGCTGCAACCTGCCCGGCTCTAAACCTAGGCTTACTAGTATCAGAACCGTGGAGTTGGCCAGTTTGGTTCACATTGTGTCTCTGCCTTCTCTTTGCTGTGTAATCTTGGGCAAGTTACTTAACCTCCCTGGTCTCAGCTTCTACGTGTATAAAATGGGAACAAAACACCCAAGGAAACAGTTCCTGCTGCCTATGGTGGGGGGAGGGCAGTGCATGGCATGAACAACTCCTGTGCCCCCGCCCCGTCAGGTATGGGGAGTTTTCTCCCTCTCTGGGGCTCTGCCACTTCTTGGTCTCTGGGGGGAGGGAATGTTGATTTTCTCGTTTCTGTGGACAAGGGCTGCTCTGATGAACCTCTCTGTGCTCTGTAGCTTTTGCCAGGTTGGCTCTGCCCCCACTCATGAGGACCTGTGGCAGTGAACTAAGGGGAGGACAGTGCCAAGGGCCCTGTCTGAGTGGCCAGGGCTGGGGGAGAGCCATCTGAGGCCTGCTGAGTATGGGGATTTGTTCTGGAACAACAGCAGGTCAGTAGTCCCCTTGGGCTTTTGTCAGGCTTGCTGGTGGTCTGTTTGCTCTGACATCTAAGTGGCAAAAGGCCACAGGCCCATTTAAAATGCTGCTGTGAGCAAGGATGGGGCCAAAGGCAAGCCTCCTGCTGGCTGCAGCACAGAAGGATGCCCAGGATACCTGGGTTCCAGTCCTGGCTCTATCACTGGCTCCCTCTCTGAGCCTCGGTCTACCCACCTGGGTACCAGCGAGGTGAGGTTGGGGCTCCATAGTACTTGAATGTGTAGGCTTTGGTGTAGGAAAAACCTGACTTTGAATCCTGCCTGTGCTGCTTAGCAGCTGTTCAGTAAACATCCCTTAGCCTTCCACCCTCTCTGCACCTCAGTTTTTCCCATCTGTAACTTTGTAAAGGTGATGCAAAGTACCTATTTCTTAAGGGTTGTTGTGACAACTAAATGGGATATTCCACACAGTTGCTAGCATATGCTGACAATAAACGAATGAGTAGCAGTAATTGCCGAATCAATGATATTGTGTATGTTGGGTACATAGCATGCTGTGGGTGCTAGTGAAAGCTAGCAAGCATGTGTTCCTTGGGTCAGTAACTTGGGTCTCTTCCGGTCTGAGGTGGGAATGTAGGCTTTGGACTTAAGTCTGGATTTAATTGTCATTCCACTGCTCATAAGGCTGTGTGGCCGTGGGCAAGGTCCTCAACCTCTCTGAGTCTATTTTCTCATAATGTCCAAGTGGGGAGGAGTCATTGGAGGCGTATCCTGGATCAGATATGCAGTAGGCACTCAGACATGGTGTCACCCCTCATTAACCATCCACGGACATTTATGGGACACTTGCTGCATGCCTGGCCCCAGACTGGGCTGTGAGGAGAATGAAGAAGACATCCAAGGCTTCAGCTTTTTCCCCCAGGGCACCCTGTGAAGGGATGGCAGATGCTGTCGGCAGCTTTATTTGCCACACACCCCCAGGCCCTGTCCCATGTTTTCCCTTGGGGTCCCATGGCACTTTTGTCGCTATCCTTTGACCCAGTACGCTCTCTGTAGAGCATGTCAAGACAGTCGGGGCTCAGGTTCTGGACATGGCCCACCTGAATTCCACCCCACCTCGCCTTCTGTGTGACTGAGAATTGACTGGCCTCTCTGGCTTGTCGTTCATATGGGCATCAGGATGGATTCTTCCTCTTGGGGTGGCTGGGAGGGTGAATCGTGGTTCCCTGAGGGAAGCACTTGTCACAGTGCCCAGCTCGTTGTAAGTGCTAAGTCAGCATGAGCTGCAGGATGCGTCTGACTCTGGGGTGTCTACCAGCTCGAAGCTTCCTAGAGGTTGAAGGAGGTCTGGCCCACACTGCAGGCCCTCGGCACAGACCTGCATGCAGGCTGAGTGTGGGATTGTTAGAGGAGGGCTTGGGGAGAGGTTCTCTGGGGGCCGGCAACCTGGTTTGAGTCCTCTATCTGCTCTTCCGGTACAAGGCACTGGAACAGGGTGGGCGTCAGCACCCGTCCTAGCCCTTGGGGACTTGTGAGAAACAGAGGGATATGTGCTGGAGGACCAAGTTCAAGGGTGAAGTGGGTACTCTGATGAAGGGCCCTAAAACCAGCCTCTCAGGCAAGAGCATCTGGCCAGGGAAGATGTCCTCTTTGAATCATGAAATAAGAGCAAGTCAGATGAAGAGGACACTGTGGGCTTGTGTGTGTGTGTGTGTGTGGAACAGCCTTGTGGGCACTTGGAATGGTGCTACCTGGAAACAGGAAGTAGCCTGGTGTGCTCAGGGAGCCCCACACTGATTGGGGTGGCTGAAGCATCAAGTTATAGGAGCAGGGGGGATAGAAAGACCCTGGAGGGCACTGAGTGCTGGAATAAGGGGCTTGTCACAGGCAACACTTGACTACTCTCGCTCCCCAAGAGCTGTAAGGGAGCTGGAATTGAAATGGGGAGTGGCAGTAAGGGAAAAGAAGGAAGAGAAGAGGACCTGGGTCTTTCAGGTCCTGTCCCCACCCCCAGGCTGGCTCCAGAGTTGACTGTGTGCAGCAGTGGCACGCATATTGACAAGCTGTATGGAGAAGGCTGATGTATGGGGAGAGTTCAGGCCCAGCCCCCATCCCGCAGTACCCCCTTCAGTGCTGATGGCTCAGCCTTGCCAATCAATACATTGATAGTCCTGGGAGCTTAATGGACAGGCTGGGGGTGGGGAAGGGCCCTTTGCGGTGTCTGTGTCGCTGTCTGTCCTGGTCGAGTCTAGTGTGGGTAGTATGACAGGACATGAGCCTGGTGGGGAGAGGGTGGGGGTAACCATCTGAGCCATGCTGAGATTTGGGGTAGGTTCAGGTTTCCTCCCCTTCGTCTGTCTAGGGGTGCCTGCTGGGGGAGATTCATGGGCTTCAGAGCCAGAATTGGGTTCAGATCTTGGCTCTATTACTTCCTGTACACGTGGGGTCAATCTCATGGCCTCTCTGTGTCTCCCTTTGTCACCTAGAATGCAGGGATAGTAATAGTTTTGACCTTCTTGGGTTGTGTGAGGAGTGAGGAGCTGGTGCCAGGCCTGTGCTCAGCCAAGGCCCTGGCACAGAGTGAGTGCCCAGTCAGGGGAGCCAAGATGAGCTTCATTCTCCACAGTAACAATAATCCATCAGGCATCCCCCCGGGGCAGGGTCCAGCACGCTCTCGAGGAAAAGCTTGGGGAGCTACATTTTGGGGTAGAGAGAGGGGCTAACTTACTGGGGACTACCCTGGAGGGTAGTGAAGGTCTCAGGTTTGAATCCAGAATTTAGAGAAACTCTGAAAGCCTTGGCTGGCCTGATGCAGCTGCTGGGGGAGGCAGGTGGTGATGCAATGTGGCTGGAAGTCTATGGGCTGCCCCTTTTGGGACCAGGGGAATCTCTTTCTGGGCAGGCCACCTGGGAGGTAAGGGGACAAATTGCATAAGCCCTTCAGGATGAGGTAGGCGGTGGGACCCCATCCTTCTTTCTTGAGTGCAGGAAGAGAGCTCCAGTATTCCACCTCTTTCCACCCCCAGCTGTGGCCTTTGGCCTGAACCAGTTGCCATTCTGGGAGAGTGGAAGGGAGACAGGGCGAAGCAGTAGAGAGTTTGGCTTGGATTTGAACCTTGAGTCCTCTTCTCAACAATTCTGTGACGTAGGATAAGTGAGATAACCTCTCTAAGCCTCAGTTTTTCCATCTGCCAAGTGGGCATAATAATTACCAACTCATAGGATTGCCCTGGGGATTACAAAGGAAAATTTACCTCAAGTGGTTCTTAGCACAGAGGAAGTGTTAAAAAAGTAGGGACTGTTTAAGAAAACAAAACTAAGCTAAAGAAAAAGAAAAGGAAAAAAGGAAGGTAGTGGCTATTGTCACTAATATAATCTTTTTCTGAGATAAATGTGATAAACAATCCCCATTTTGCTGATAAGAAAACTGAAGCTTAAAGAAATCAAATAAAGTGGTGATTGGGGTGAAGCCAGGTAGCATCTGAGGTGAGTCAGTGCTAGTTGCTGTGCTGTGGTTGAGTGTGTGGGGTGTGTTGATGCAGTGTGTGTGCATGTGAGTGGGGTGGCTCGGGCATCCAGGGGAGGTGGAAAGAGTGCTCAAGAAGAAATAGGAAGCTCCCTAGCTTGCTTTTCAGAGCCATGAGAGGGCTTGTGAGGCTCATGTCTTCGGGCCACAGGGAGTAACAGTGGCTCTTGGATACTCTGGTAGGGGGCACCATGGCTGGGCTCTGGAAACGCTCTGGGTTGGGTACTCATCCCAACCTCTTTTCACCTTGCAGCAGCTTCCCATGCAGGTGCCTAGGAGGGTAGACAGGGCCTTTTTGGTAAGGATGGTGCTTAGATGTTGCCCTGGGGGAATGGGGAGCGAGTGTGGGGTTCTGAGCTGGAAACAACATCACATTGTGTGTCCAGAGCTGTCCTGGATGAGGGTGGGCTGCACGCAGAGTGTGGGCTGGCTCTGTTGCACTGAGTGCTGTGTTCATCCCAGGGGCCTGGGGATCTTGGCACATCTGGGAGAGGTTTGAACCTGTGGGTCCCTCCTTGTCACTTCTGTGCAGAGGGGAGTGAATATTTCCACCAGAGTCAAAGTCCTCAGGCAAGAGAAGAGGCAGGTGGGGGTTGGTCACTGAGGTTCCAGGCTGCAGGGGGAGAGTAGCCACCTTGCTGTGGGAAAAGCCTCTATGATCCAAGATAATCCATTTGTCTGAGCCAAGAGGATGGTGGAGCAACAGGGACACCTTGGAGCAAGGAGACATGCTTTGTGTGCCAACCTTTCTTGCCTTGAGAGAGTTGCAGCAATTTGGTTTTGTTCGCACTGCAGCTTTTCAACACCCCTGACAATTGTACACATGGGGGGCTGTTAGTTGGGCAGATAGTAGCTCTGACTATACTGGGAATGACTATACTGGGAAGGCCTTAAATATAGGCCTCCTCATCAGGGCAGCCAGCTAACAGGAAAGAAGTGGATGTCCCCAAGGCAGCTCTGCTTTGCAGGAGTCTGGAGAGATGGACTCCAGAGCCAATTTGTGAAATGGGTACTCACTTCCACAGATGGTTGAGTGAATCAAAAGAGCTTCCATATCCACAGAGCTTCTTAGCAAAGTGCCTGGAGCAGAGGGAAGCTTAGTGAGCAGTAGCCTTAGAAATAGAGTGTCACCCTCTTTGGCACTGCCCTTGTTTGGGTGGTAAGTGGTGGGGCTGATATTGGCCTCCAGGTTCCCTCACTTTTAGCCACAGCCTTTTGGCAAGTGTTTGCTACTTGCCTCCTGCAGGGAGAGCTGAGTTCCACGGGTGAACTGACATATTGGACTTGGGACTTGCAGTAGACTATCCTGAGGACTGCACCCAGCCTGGGAGGTGGGGGCCAGGAATGGCTTCCAGAGGTGGCTCTGAAGGGCGTGACAGCCAGGCACAGGGGGCAGGTGGGGTGCTCTGGGTGGAAGATCCAGTCTTTGCAAAGAGTCGGAGCCCACTGGAGGTCTTGAGGAAGCCCAGGGGTACTTCCTTATCAGGAAGACAGACCCTGTTTCTGTGTCAGAGGCCACCCCCACTACCTCTCTCGGGATTGATCTGGCCACAGAGTGTGGCTTAAATGGTGGAAACTGGGCAAGATGAATTGTTCCCCCACCACCAAACATCCTGGGGAAGGGCCACCCGATAGCCCTTACTGACCCTGGGTCACCCACACTGCCTCTGTCCAGTGGGCCAGGGAGAAAATCATTAATGGGAGGCTGGCTTCTGGGGCAGGACAGCTCCCCTTGGGGACCTGGGGTAAGGAGATTGGTTTGACCTCTGGTCGATAAGGTCTCCTGTGAGCAGGAGGAGAGTTGGAGGACAGGGAGGGACACCGGAGGCTGACCTTGGGGGAGGGGACAGGGCCAGCCGGAAGTCATTCCAGGAAGGTCAGAGGCCATGGGAGGGAGGTCTTAGGGACAAATGCCCACCAGATGTGGGGCTCAGAGGCACTGAGCAGTGGGATGTGAAAGGAGGTGGCCCGGCATCAGGTCCAGGCGACGCATGCTGTGGGCTGGTCAGCAGAGCAGTGGGATGCACAGAGGACGTGCACTTGGGCCTGCAGGCCAGGTCCTGCCCCACCAGGCTTTGCAGCTTACAGCAAGGGGCTTAACTCTTGGGGGCCTTAGTTTCCACATCTGTTAAATGGGAGTGATAAGTGTTCTGATGGGGACAGTCAGGACTGTCAAAAGAAACAGCATCTTCCCACATGGGAATCTGGTTTGCAGAGCTTCTCTTAGAGCCTGTAAAGGGTTCCCATAGGACCTGCAGTAGCCATCTCTCCTGAGTGCTTACTCGATGCCAGGCCTTGCCCTAAACACTCCACATGTTACTCTTTATGTTTGATCTTTATAGCCACCCATGTGGAGGGCACCATTATCATCACCCTCATTGTATAGGTGAGGAAACTGAGGCACAATGAGTTTAGTAATTTGCCTAAGTTCCCATAGGATGCCCTGCATTTTGAACCTGGGGCCAGTTCCAAATGGCATAGTGGGGCAGGGGTTAGGCAGGCCCAGCAGGATGTGCTTAACTCTGCATTGTCTGCTCTGCGACTTTGTCCTTTAAGCTCAGTATCCTCACCCATAATGTAGGATGATGCTTCCAATCTGAGGATGATTGTGAAGGTTCAATAATGTGGTCCCACTAAAGCACCTGTGGGGCCCAGGCCCAGGGTAGGACAGGTTAGGGCAGGTTAGCTTGGGGACAGAGATCCTGGCCTAGGCAGGAGCTACAGAAAATGAGAAACATAGTTCCTGCCCTTGAGAGTTCACCCTGAAGGCAGCCAGGATCCCAAGAGCTCTTGCATAGGCTGGGTGGGGACGTGCTAGTGTGGGAATGGGGTCCCTCATGCCTAGCATTATCCCAGACTTTGTGGCATACAGAGAAAAAGTCCATAATGCTGTCTGGTCTTCAGGAACTCTTCAGCTTTATAGTTAAGATGTACTAGAACACATACAATTAGCAGGGTGTAGGAAAACTTAATCTAATGCTAAATGGCATGATAGGACACCAGGTCTTTTCAGCATTCATGTAATCCCTGCACTTTGGGAGGTCGAGGCAAGAGGATCACTGGAGCCCAGGAGTTCGCAACCAGCCTGGGCAATGCAGTAAGATCCCATGTCTCCAAATTTTTTTTAAAAATCTGCTGGGTAGGGCTGGGTATGTTGGCTCACACCTGTAATCCTAGCACTCTGGGAGGCTGAGGCAGGTGGATTGCTCAGCTCACAGGTTTGAGACCAGCCTCAGCAAAAGCAAGACTTGGTCTCTAAAAATAGCCAGGTGTTATGGCTGCCACCTGTAGTCTCAGCTATTTGGGAGGTTGAGGCAAGAGAATTGCTCGAGTCCAAGAGTTTGAGGTTGCTGTGAGCTATCACTAGGTCACTCTACCAAGGGTGACAAAGTGAGACTGTCTCAAAAAAAAAAAAAAGAAAATTTTTGCCGGGCATAGTGTTCAGTGGAGGATTGCCTGAGCCCAGGAGTTTCAAACTGCAGTGAGCTATGATCTTGCCACTGTACTCCAGCCTGGGTGACAGTGTGAGACTCTAAAAAATAAAAAATAGAAAAAAGGTGTTGGGGATAGAGGAACAAACAAAAAGAGACAGCTTCAGCTTCCGTGGTACTGCCAGTCTATTGGGGGCAGAAGACGAAACCCATATAGATAGGTGGTTTGTCAGGTTGGTAAGGGTTAGAAGGAAACACAAAGCGTGGAGGATGGAGGGAGAGTGGGGTGGCTTCAGAAAGAGGCCCAGGAAGGCTTGTGTGAGGAGGTGACATTTGAGTAGAGACCCAAGTGAACTAGAAGGGCCAGAAAGTGAGGATCTGGGTCAAAGAGCACCAAAGCATCGGGAAGAGCAAGTGCAAAGGCCCTGAGGCAGGAGTGCATTTGAGTTTGGAGTGCTCAGAGGTGAGGCAAGGAGGCCAGTACAGCCAGTGGGAGCAGAGAAAAATGGTTGGGCTCATCTTGCAGGGCCTCGAGGCTGTGGAGAGGATCTGAATCTAAGGTGAAGGGAAACCCTGGAAAGTGAGGAGTTTGGGGTTTGGGTTGGTGGAGGACAGACTACCAGAGGGCGAGAGTGGAAGCAGGAGGCGGGCGAGGAGAGGAGGTGTGTACAAATTGTTCAGATGAGAGGCTGAGCTTGGGGAAGGAGACGGGAGAGATGTGTTGGCGGAAGCAGAGAAGGCTTCTTGGAGGATATGGATGGGCACAGCTAAATTTTGAAGGATACAGGGAATTTCTGTCACAGATGCAAAGCAAAGGCCCCAAGAGGGGCCCTAGATGTGGGCAAGTGCTTGGTGTGGATGTGAGCCTGGGGACCCTTGACGGACGGGGAGGAGAAACCCAGCATCAGCTGTGGGACTGAGGTTACAGCAAAATCTGGCCACTGGTTTCCTGGATGGAAGGCTTCCTCCTTCACTGCCGTAGACCCAGATAGAGCTCTACCTCCTCTGTTCTTCACCCATATCCATATGGATTTTAGTACTCATCTTCTCATTTAGTCACTTTGTCCTCACAGACACCCTGGGATGGAATCCATGGGGACTTTACCATTTTACCAAGAAAAAATGTGAGTGGAACAAACCACGCACCTGAGGGTTACACAAGAGACCTCCACTCCATAGCTGGTGCTTTAATTAGGGGCTGCAGCAAAAAGATAATAGGCTTTGTTGGCAGACAGACCTAGGTCTGATTCTTAGCTTTGCCACTTCCTGGCTGGGTCACCTTGGATGACTTGCCTTCTCTCTCTGAGCCTCAGTTGCCTCATCTATGAAATGGGGGTGTCATGGGTAGTTATGAGTGTGTCCTGAGGCTTGGCCCACAGCTGGCAGAGAAGAGGGCTTTTCTCTTTGTTGTGGATGAGGCTGGTTCTTGCCTACAAGGGCCCTTCTGGTGTGGCTTCACTGTTCCCCCTTTCCCTGCCCAGGTGCTGGTCGCCGAGGAGAACGTGGACTTCCGCATCCATGTGGAGAACCAGACGCGGGCTCGGGACGATGTGAGCCGTAAGCAGCTACGGCTGTACCAGCTCTACAGCCGGACCAGTGGGAAACACATCCAGGTCCTGGGCCGCAGGATTAGTGCCCGCGGCGAGGACGGGGACAAGTATGGTATGTGCCAAGCCCCTCCTTCTGCCCCATGCACACACTCTTTAGAGACCTCAAGTTCAAATCTCAGCTCTGCTGTGTCCCAGCTATGTAATCTCGGACCTACCACTAATCCTTTTTTGGGCCTCAGTTTCTTGATCTGTAAAATGGGGATGTAATAGTGATTCCTTGAAAGGCTTGTCAGGAGCACTAACTGAAGACATGAATAAAAAGCGCTTTGCTGGTAAATGCCCCATAAATAGCAGTTGTGTGGTATCAGCGGCTTAACTGGGGACGGCCTAAAGTAGGTGGCTACTTCTGAGCCATTGCCTCACCTGCCCCAGGTTCAGACACTTGGACAGGAGCCTCTGGGTGGTACTTTTTAGATGCTGGTGGTGGTGGAAATCGGTTTGGTTTATGGATGCATGTGGGTGTGGGTGTGTGTGCGTGTGTGCACACATGCTCATGTGATTTGAGCTTAAGCACCTGTGTTGTATGAGCACACAGCACCCTGGGCCATGGTCCCCTTGGCCTTCCTTGACCCTGCAACTTCCCTGCCCTGCAACCCTCCTCTGGGGTGTTTGGGAATCCTCAAACCTCCCCCCGCCCCTGCCATACACACACACATTCATGGATGTTGCCTCTGCAAAGGCTAGACAGAGTGAGACACCCTGACTCCCTCCTTCCCTAAGCCCCTGGCCGACAGAGGTGCTCAGCAGTAAGTAAGTAAAGACAAAACTCCACCATCCCAGAGCTTAGAGGGGATCTGACCCAGATAGACCGAGCAAATACTTACCAGGCAGTTTATTTATTTGAAAATTGCTGGGCAGGAAGAGCCAAGGGTGCTGTGAGGCCTCCTGTTCCTTACTCCTCACCAGGAAAGCACCTGCCCCACCCGTTGCTGCTGTCCCAGATCCAGGTTGTGGGAGGTGTCCCAGCCCGGGACCTAGGGAGCTGGAGCCATGGGTGGCCAAGGCACCAGTGGGAGCCGTGGTCCCCTATGTGGGCTAAGCCTACCAGTCTACGCGTTTCTGGGGTAATGCCCCGCCTTTCTGCCTGATGGCCCCTGCCCATTGCAGTCAAGACGTGACAACAAGACAAATAATTTCTTGAACCTTTTATCTTGGACACCATTTATTTTCCCTCAGCCCCGGGGCAGGACTGACCTCATGGTAGGGCCCAAATGTGGCAGCTGTGCTGTCACTGGGGGCTGGGCAGGACCGAGCTGGGCAGGGCCGGGCCATGGTGGGCTTGCGCCCCTCCCGGCCAGCTGCCTCCCCCTGTTCCCTGCCCGTAGCTTGTTACTTACCATCTCCTCCCTCCCCCCCCTTTCTGTCCATCTCTCTGTCCCCCCCACACACCACTGCTGTCCTCCCTGCCTTCCTCCCTCTGACTGCGGCTTCCTCCTCCTCCTTCTCCCAGGCCCTCTGCTGGCCGCCTCTCTGGGGCCTTCCAGCTCTCCCTGCCCCCCTCTGCAGACGCCTGGCTGTGCTGGGCAGTCCCAGGTGGTGGTTTTCCCTGGGATCTGCTGTCCAGTTGCTGCCAGGGAAGGGGCAGCTGGCTGGCCGGGGCGGGAGGAAGTGCCCTCCTGAGGAGTCCCCGGAGCTCTTGCCGGCCCCTCCAGGCTAGGAGGGTACAGGCGGGTCAGACTCTGGTCTGAACCATCTGTCTATACCCTGAGACAGGAGGCAAGAGCACGGGAGGGAGGGGAGCCCAGAAATGGCCGGCCCCTCACCCCAGTAGCCACTTTTTCTCTCATTCCATCTCCCTGAACTGGAACTCAGAAGGTCTCATCTGCTGTGTGACCTCAGGCAAGCCCTTTGCCTTCTCTGGGCCTTAGTAGTGTCTTTTCTGTATAATACAAGCATTGGACTAATGTCCAAGAGCTGTGCTTCTTAGACATTAGTGGGCATGTGAATCACTGAGGCATCTTGTCAAAATGCTGATGTTGACTGAGGGGTCCGAGGTGGGGCCTGAGCATCTGCATTTCTAGCAAGTGCCCAGGTGGTGCTGGAGGACCACATTTGGGGTATCCAGGGACTAGCCCATCTTGGCTTCTCTGCCAGCTCTGCGGACTCGAGGAATTAATCACCCTCTCTCAAGGAATATGCTTATGTGCTCCTCCAACCCCCCAACACCCAGGGCAGAAGGGCCTTGCTGGCTGCTGCTGCTCCATTTAAATGTCACATTAGAAACACAGATGAGGCCAAAGGACCCCATCTGTGAACCTTGGGAGAGGAAGTGAGACAATGGAGCCAATTGAGGCTTCCAATCTAGATAATCAATACAAATATTATTGGGAGGGTGATTTATGTGGCCAGGCCAGGCAGGAGGGTGGGGCCGCTCCATGGATCTGCTTTAGCGACCGGCCCTGCCTGTGGGGGGAGGGGCGGCTGGGGCCCAGGGTGGTCCGGGACCTGCTCCCTCTTCATAGGGCTCAGTCCAGCTGGAAGGACGATGTAGCCCGGGACTTGTAATACACAGTTAGAATCACACAATTTTATTAACTTGCAGTCTCCGAATTTTAGCAAGCACCAAGTATAACCAGAATCTCCATAAACACCTGGAATCTGGAATACCCACAAACACTTGGAATCTCAGATTCACATTTGTAAAAGGCCCGGCATGCCAAGGAACTAGGCTCCGTGGCAGGGTCAAGGTGCAGGCCCCCCTTTGTCTGGGTGCCCTGCCCAGGAGCTCTTGGTTTGTTCCACAGCCCTGGGTGATCCTTTGGTGAAATCTGTAGCTGTTAGGTGCGCCTTCCGCACCTTGCCATTCTGCACCTGTGCGAGGGTCTCCCTGTGGCCCCCTGAAGCTTTTCCAGCACTGAAAGGCCTTGGGGGGCTGGAGGGCGGTCTGCTCCAGGAATGAGGGCTTTCTTAGCCTCAGCCTGGGCTTTGGAGGGAGGGGACAGATGGCCAGAGGACCACAGGCTTATGGAGTGGGATACCTGGCAGGTAGGGGTGAAGGGGGATGGTCACCCTGCACATCTGGGATTATATCAGCTTCCCTCTTGCTTTTGGTCCTGGTTACTTCTATCCTGTTGCCACCTCAAAGAATAGCACTGGACTTGGAGGCAAGATACTTGGGTTCCAGTGGCAGCTCTATCACTGAGCACCCTGCAGAGCCTGGGACAAGAGTCTGTAGCTCTAGGTTCTCCTGGGCTCTAGGTTCTCCAGGGGAGGTGTCAGCTCCTCCTGGCAAAAGACAGGGCTGTTTGGCCATGGGGCTGCTCTCAGAAGGGGAGAGCCGAGGCCACTGAGTCCGTGTGCAGGGAGTGCTTGAGAACCCAAGCATGTAGGGGGCAACTCTGCTTTTATAGGCCTTAGGTTTGGATATTCCTGCCTGATTCCATTCAAAAACGGGTTTCTTTGCTTGAGATACAAGTGATTAAAAATACCCCTTCTTGCAGTAGGCCAGCCCCTAAGGGCTGACAGTCCTCAAGATAGCTGGATCGCGCCAGCAAAGGGGCCGGTGTTTGGAAGGTTGAGTGTGTAAACTCTGGAGTCTGAGGTGGTTTGAATCTCGGCTCCACCACTTACACGCTGGGAGACTGTGGCTTCCAGTTAGCCCTTCTGATACAGTTTGCTCATCTGCAAAGTGGAGTCATTGAAATGAGAGTCTTAAATGGTCAAAGAGTATGTGATAATTAAAACAAGAATAATAATAACCACTTACACTCATTACTATTATTTGGGGGGGTACTATCATGGCTCAGGCTGGGGTTACCATCCAGAATGGGTTCCTGAGACTTCCGGAAGGGGCTCTAGGAAGAAGGGGAGCCAGCTGTATTCCACCCATGAGACCCTGAGGTGTCAGATGCAGGTGGAAGAGGCTGCTTCCACATGATCCTGAGCAGCAGGGTCTCAGGCCAGATGAGGCGGGATGGCCCCCGGGCCCTCTTGTGAGTTACTGAGCACCAGGGAAGCAGGCAGGAGTAGGATGGGGCCCAGCCTGTAAGGGATCTGGAGCTCCCTCTTATTTACCAGGACCTGACTTTGAGTGGGCAGAAATTTGGCCACTAACTGCCCATCTTGGATCTCAGATTCCCCACCTGTAATGTGTGTGGGGCATGGGGTGTGGTGTTAGCTTGGGCATAGTATGAGATTGTGTTTCTAGGGTCACAGGGAGTCGGGGTGCCCCAGTGTGGGCAGCCTCCCTGAGCCCCTAGGGTAGGTGAAGTGCCCTTGTGCTCACCCTTATCCCAACAAGGGTGCTGCTGTGCTGGAACATCTGTCAACATGGATGACCCCCCGAGAGAGGTGAGCTGCTTGAAAGCAGTGACCTTGTCTTGCTCTTTGCCATGTCCCCATGTCCAGCATGAGGCCTGGCAGAGAGCAGGTCCCCCTGAAAATGTTAGTTGAATGGATAAGACACATATGGGGCAATTCAAAGCATAGTCAGAGGCTGTCCTGAGTAGCTGACATAGGAAGGTAGGTGGGATCTTCTATTGCTGAGCTGGTCACAGTGGGTAGGAGGGGGTCCTCTTGTCCCCATTTCTGTCATTCTGTAAATTCTGTCATTTACAGGAGGGATGAGCAAAGAGCAAGGCGCTTCAGGCAGGCTGGGGTGGCTGAGGCAGCCTGGTCTCTGAGTCTGAGCCCCATGGTACATTCCCCACATGCTGCCCAAAATGTGAGAGTGTGTCCTGCCCTGCTCAGAGGCTCTCGGTCATTCAGAGTAAAACCCAAGTCCTTGAGCCAGCCAGCAGGGTCTGGCCTGCATCCTGGTCCAGCTACAGTGGCCTCCCAGGTGTCCTTTGAACGAGCCGTGCACGGTTGGCCCTCGCATTTGCTGTCCCTCTCCCAAGCAGGCTCTTCTCCCAGGTGTATCATTGCCTGTTCCCTTGCTTTGTCATATAGTCTCCTGCCCTGTGCCCTGAGGGTACTTTCTTCCTAGTGCTTATTACCGTCTGACCTTCTGGTATACGTTTAGTTTTTCACCGTCTCCAATGTTAGATGCAGACTCCTAGAGAGTGGAGGTTTCTGTCTTGTTCACTGTTGCATCCTCAGTTTACGGAGCCAACAACCAAGAGGAGCTTGAGCAAGTGAATGCATGGATGATGTCACAGGGGTGCCAGGGGCCTGCACAGGGGTCATCCCCCTGGGGCGTCAGGGCAAAGCAGGGAAGTGTTTGGCACAGAGCTCAGAAGACAGCAGGTACTTGGCAAACCAGGGCTCCCTCTCTTCCTTTCTCCATGCAGCCAGCCTTGCGCTGGGCCGGCCCAGCTTCCCCTCCCAGACTCTCCCAGTTGGGAAGGAGCCTTCCTATCTCTGTCTAAGCCCCCCCGGCCTTCTGAGTTCAGGTCTCACAACTTCTGTCCCTGGGGAGGACTGGTCACCTTGCCTCACTGGCCCCTGGCTGACATGGCTACACTAGAGCTACAGCAGGGATTAAATACAGCTGATCAAGCCTATTGATTTACTCTTTCTTCCTTTCTGGCGAGTCCACATGGCCTGAGAACCTTCTCAGGGGACTTCAGGAGAAGGGGAACTGTGAGCGCCTTTGGAGAAAAGGCTATACATAGTGTATGTGTGTGTGTGTCTAACAGTGACAGGGAATCATCTCCAGGAAGGTTACCTTCTCCCCTCCCCCACGCCTCTCCTGGCAACAGGGGAGGAAGAGAGGGCTGATTCAGTGTGACCTTCCAGCACCCTTGTGGCAAGGACATTTCTGCACTGGGGGAAGATGCCTTGGAGACGGGGCAGCAGCTCTGTCAGCACCAGAACCATCGTGCCAGCCAGCTGCTGCCCCCTCACAGGGTGCACGGTGGGGGCTGACCTGCTCAGCCTTTCCTTGGCCCCCAGCTTCCCCACTGCTCTTGCACGTACTGGAGAATTTAAACAAATCCGTTTTCCAGAGCTGTTCTCTCACCTCCTGCTCTTTGGGTCTCATCTCCTGTGTCTGCACTCCACTCCCTCTCTGTGTCTCTCTGCAGGTCTCAGGCTGGCTCTCTGAGTCCTTCACTGCCATTTCCTACCCTTCAAACCCAAAGTCTTCAGTGTGAGGCCCTGGATCACCCCCTGGGAAGCCCAGCTGGGGAATCACACTGGGATCAGTCAGTCAATCAGTCAGTCTGCTACATACCTTGTCTGAATGCCTATCTCAGACCAGCTCTGCAGTTCACTCTACCTGTGTTCAAATCCTGGCCCTTCTGTGATTTAACTGCTCAGCTCACTGCATAATGGCCTTAGTTTCTTTGTCCATAAAGTGGTATAATAGTTCCTACCTCCTAGGCTTGCTGTGAAGATCCGATGAGATCTGCCACATTCAGACTGTCAGCACAGTGCCTGACACGTACATGCTCATGTATTAGCTATCATCTTTTTCTTTTTCTTCCTTTTTTCTTGAGACAGAGTCTCCCTCTGTTGCCCAGGCTAGAGCATCAGCCTACCTCATAGCAACCTCAGACTCTTGGGTTCAAACAATCCTCCTGCCTCAGTTGGGACTACAGGCACCTGCCATGAAGCCCAGCTAATTTTCCAATTTTTAGTAGAGATGGAGTCTCACTTTGCTCAGGCTGATCTTGAACTCCTTGTGAGCTCAAGTGATTCTCCCACCTCAACCTCCCAGAGTGCTAGGATTACAGGTGTGAGCCATTGTGCCTGGCCTGTTATCGTTATTTTTAATTATCATCGTTACTCCAAGCATTTACGAGAAATGGTGAGGCGGAGGGAACACTAAGTTTTTATAGAAAGAGCTTTTTCTGGGCGGCGCCTGTGGCTCAAAGGAGTAAGGCACCAGCCACATATACTGGAGGTGGTGGATTCAAACCCAGTCCTCGCCAAAAACTGCAAAAACAAAGAGAGAGAGCTTTTTCTACAGCTCCCTTTTTCTTTTTTTCTGTCTTTTCTTCTTTTTTTTTGAGACAAAGTCTCACTATGTTGCCCTGGGTAGAGTGCCGTGGCATCACTGCTCGCAGCAACCTCAAACTCTTGGGCTTAAGTGATTCTCTTGCCTCAGTTTCCCAAGTAGCTGGGACTACAGGCACTCGTCACAATGCCTGGCCATTTTTTTGGCTGCAGTTGTCATTGTTGCTTAGCAGGCCCGGGCCGGGTTCGAACCCACCACCCTAGGTGTATGTGGCTAGTGCCCTGCCGACTGAGCTACTGGCACCACCAGCTCCTTTTTCTTATCTCATTTCCTCCTTTCCTGTTTTTCTGTCTGGATGCTGGAGGAGGGAGTGAGTCCTTTGAGCCCTTTTTCCTCCTGTTGCCCTCCTGGTTTTGGTCCTGGGTGGTCACCAGGCTCCTGCTCTATGCTGGTCCCTGGGGAGACAGGCTCAGGGGGCTCTCTGTCATGTACTCACTCGTCCTCTGGTTGCTTGCAGCCATTCCTCCCCTCAACCAGATCTGGAACATTCCCTGCCTCTCTGGCTATGGCCTAAGCCCAGCCCTGGGTGGTCCTAAGGGCTTCCCATCTCCCAGTAAAGGCTCAAATGTGTCTTTCTCAGGGAGACTCTGGGGACTCCCTCACCCCTCAAGTTCATTTGGAAGTGGAGCTGGGAGAGGGATAGGCTTCACCTCTTTGCTCTGTTGCCATCCCCAGCCATTGCCTTACTCAGGAAAGTGAGGCTGAAGAGAAGACTTCCCCTCCCCTTTTGGTGTTCACAAACTTGCTCTCGCATGAAAGGGACTGGGTAGGGGAGAAGAGAGGGGTTAGGTAGACAGGCAGAGACCAAGACTTCTGGGTCAGCTTTTTTGGGGTTGAATCTTAGCACCATCACCGTGTGACCTTGGCACTCAATTTTCTCACCTGTGAAATGGGGATAATAGCAGTTCTAAACCTCATAGAGTGTTGGTAAAGATTAAGTGAGATTAAAGCATGACAGGTAGGGAGGCCAGTGCCCAGCACATCATAAGCTCTAAATAAATGTGAGTTACTGATACTTCTTAGAGGGGCAGAACTGAAAGCAGCCTCAGATGTTACCTAGTCCTGCCCTAAGAGGGACAAGGTTTTTCTTTGTCACTGAGGCTGGGAGTGGGTAGGTGGGAGCCCAGAGTTCTAATGAGTAACCAAGAGTCACAGCAAGAGGAAGCAGTGTGGGATCAGACCCAGTTCAGATCCTTAGCCTCTCTTTTCCAGCTGTGTGCCCTTGGGCAAGCCCCTTCAGTTCTCTGAATCAGAGTTAAAATGAGTTTTCTTTAACTCTCTGATAGTATTAGTGATATCTACATCAGCAGGCTGTTTATGTATTTATTAGAACTTACAGGCTCGGCGCCTGTGGCTCAGCGGGCTAAGGCGCCAGCCACGTACACCTGAGCTGGCGGGTTCGAATCCAGCCCAGGCCCACCAATCAACAATGACGGCTGCAACCAAAAAATGGGTGGGCGTTGTGGCAGGCGCCTGTGGTCCCAGCTACTTGGGAAGCAGAGGCAGGAGACTCGCTTGAGCCCAGGAATTGGAGGTTGCTGTGAGCTGTGATGCCACGGCACTCTACCCAGGGCGACAGCTTGAGGCTCTGTCTCAAAAAAAAAAAAAAAAAAGAACTTACATATTGGTCATTCATTAAGAGCCAGACATGGGCTGGGAGAGGTGCTGGAATAAGCCAGAGAAGTCTTTGTCCTCCTGGAGCTTTCCTTCTGCTGGGTGGAGACAGACAATAAAAATAAGACAGTTTAGAGAAGAGCTCTAAGGAAAATGGAGCAGAGGCATGGGGTAGGACAGGATGGGGAGGGTGGTGCTGACATTAGCGTGATCCAGAAAGAGGTGACATCTGAGTGGCAGCCTAGGGGAAGAAGAGCCACTATGGGAAGCCCTGGGCAAAGCAACCTCCAAATAGAAGAATAGCAAATGCAAAGGCCCTGTGGCAGGAGTGTGACTGGGGTGTTAGAAGCAGGGAAAGGAAGGGAGGAGGGTGTGGCTGGTAGGGGCCAGATTGGGTGCCGTTTGTTGGTCCTGGTGAAGAGTTTGTCTTTTCTTCTAAGTGCATTTCGGGGCTCCCTAGGAGAGGTTTTTAGAAGGGAAGAGACATAATTAAATTTATATTTTTCAAAGGAGCAACAGTGGAGGGGTGAGAGTAGCAGAGGGAGGGGTGTTGAGTTGTGCAGGTTAGAGGGGATGGTGGCTGCCAGGGTGCTGAGGAAGTCTGATGAGTAGAAGGAGATAATGTTACCAAACCCTCTGCCTGGCTTGGTGCAGGCCCCAGGAACGGAACTGAGCCAAGATGAGCTTTCTAGCTCCTGAGAGCTACGTCCTAGAGACTTGGGTCATGGGCGGGGGCCACGTGGTGCTGAGGGCCAGGCAGGCTCTGGGGCAAGCCTGGCCTGAGCAATGTCTGTCTCTCCTTTTCTTTCCCTTTCCCTCGCCCTCGCCCTCTCCTTCTCTCCTCTCTCTCTGAGAACTGCTGCTGCTATTACTCCCCAAAGACTTTACATAATTCTGGCCCAGCTCCCTCCTCATGATGTCATGCGCTGAGTGGAGTCTAGGTCAGTCCATTGCCTGCTGCGGTTGGGGAGAGAACAGACTTCTGGCTCCCCAAGTGTGGCGGCTGGGTGCAGACCCTCCCTGTGCTGGGGTGGGGGTGGCTGGAGTTGCAGTGGGTGGAGGTGGTGTCTACCCCAGCCCCAGGTCCTTTAGACAGCTCAGGCTGAAGCCAGGGCTTCCTGCTGTAGCCTTGGTGAGTTACTGGTGGGGGCTCTGCTTGGGGACTGTCTCCCCAAAGTTGGGGACCTTGTCCCTGGAGCCCAGGCCTCGGCAGAAGGAGACAGGATGCCCTGATGCCAGCCCCTGATGCCAGCTGGGTTTTTCTGAGCCTCAGTTTTTATACTAGAAAATGGGGACAATGATGTCCAACCTCATGGGGATGAATAGCTCCACCGGGGTCCAAGGGGAGCCAGACCTAGTGTATAGCCAGAGCTCAGACATGGACTGGGAGTGGGCAGCCAGAATGGAGCCTTCCCTTGGACCCACAGCCCTATGCCTGGGCCCCAGCCCTGTGGCTACACAATTCCCTGCTTCTCTCCTAGGCCCTACTCTTCATTCCTACTAGTTCTAGGGAGAGACAGAATAGGGTTGAGCCCCTCCCCCTTGTACAGGCAAGTCACCTGAGACTTAAAGCAGGGTATGGCTTGTTCACAGTCACCCAGCCTGGGATGGCAAAGCCAGAAACAGAACCAGACCCTGTGAATCCCAGCCCCAGGCATTCTCTGCTGCACTTCACAGTGTGAGATGCCTGTAATCCTGGAGGATGCTGAGGAAGTTCAGATCAAAGGGCAAGACCTGGGGAGGCAAGTTTTGCTCCACCTCTACCCTTGTTTGCACATCTGATTTCTTTCCACTGTGATTTTGGTTTTCCTTTTGGAAACAGTTTGGTTTTGCATTTTTAGGAAACTTAAACAATGGTTACTGAGTTACCCCTCCCTGCCCTAACCTCTGAGAATAGGGTGTTAACCTCTTGACAGCATCATTTGGTGTAGTTCCCACAGTAATTGTTGAAGGATGGTTATCCCCATTTTACAGGAGAGGAAACTGAGGCTCAAGGTTATGTGATTGGCAAGTGAAGCCAGGGATTCACATCCAGATCTGTGCATCCCAAAGCTCTCAGCATTTCCTTTCATTAGAAGTGCCTGGAATTGTCCTCACCTGCTGTGGGCCTGAGCTTTGTGCAGAGATGGAGAAGCAAGTCTGCTGTGATGTTTAGCCCTGGGGAAGGGGCTCACCAAGGAAATTACAGGAGTTGGAATTAAGGGAACAGGGAGGCTGAGGGCTTGGACACCACCCCCGATCTTGGAACCGGCTAATTTTCCTGACTCAGTGTTTAAAACAGATGGGGGAAGGTGGAGAGAAGAATGTGCCCCCCCATCTCTAGAGTTACTAAATTCTTGTTAGATCTTTAAATTTTATGTAAATTCTTCTTTTTTTCCCCATTGGAAAGGTGGGTATCATATTTTAATTAGTAGTGGTGTCAAAGGAGGGCTAGATTAATTATTGGAAATCTCGAGTTCCAGATGGTTTTAATTTTCACAGCAGGGCACCAGGGTCTATATTTGTAAATTTTTTTATTAAAATCATACCTAGTGTATTTTAGGGGCACTGAGGTACACTCTTTGTGGCTCCAAGGATACTGTACTCAGGAATTTGGGGCTATGATTTTTGTTATGGAGAAGGAAGTCCCTTGTCACCGAAATTAAACTTTTGTGGGTGAGGGAGGGGTGGGTACTGGGAAGCAAAGGGTCAGGGAAGGGAGTATGAGAATTGGGGGGGTCATAGGCAAAGGAAGCATGGAAGGGAGTATGAGAATTGGCGGGGGTGGGTCATAGGCAAAGGAAGAAGTTGGGAGTTGGAATTAAGTTGGTCAAAGACAAAGGAAGCAAATGTATCTTCTTTTTCTGCCTTTCAAAGGGAGGAGCTGGGGGATCCAGGCACAGGGGTTCAAGATCAAAAGGGAGAGAAAGCTCAGAGAGGGCGCATGGCCTACCCAAAGTCACACAGCAGCCTGCTGGGGAGAAGGTGTGGACAGGCAGAGGGAGAAGGAGGGGTTTGGACACAGCATGCCTAATAAGGACAGTCACGTCACCCTTCAGCCACTTGATCCCTTCTTCAGTTGGTGCTTTGAGGGATCAGCTCTGCATACCCATCCTTGTGGAGCATGGGTGGTCTAACATGGCGTCTCCTACCTTGGACCAGGGGAAATCAGTCCTGATTTGGACTTCTGGGCTCTAGGGAGTTAATTACCCTTAAGTTCTGGAAGCCTTCATTGAGGGAAGTAGAATATCCTGAACACAGCAGCCCTTCCCAAGGGGCTTACACCTTCACTGTCTGTGCCTGCCTTGCTATGAGCAGCTGGGGGAAAAGGTGCCAAGGAGGCACTGGCAGGGTTTTCAGATGTTTGCTCCACAGGAATGGACCTCGGATCTAACTTTTAGAGGAAACAGTTTAATGTCCCCAAAGGCTCAGAGTGTGTGTATGCTCACACATGCACGTCTGTCCCCTTAGTTCAGAGATCACTGCTGCTCTGTAGTTTATTGTATGGCTATCTGTCCTGCTTTGAGGAATGGCTGTTTGTCCTGTTGGGGGGAATGAAGTTGAAAGCCTAGGTAAGGGGAGGTGGGTGGTGAAGGGGAGAAGGGCACACTGGTATTTAGCCACAAGCAGTAGAACTCCCCTCTAAAGCCATCTGGATCCTAAGTGGAGCCAAGTGAGGCTGAAGGGAAGAGAACAGGTGATGGGCAGCGTCCTGCCTGAGGGGCAGGGTGCCCTAATGGGACCTGTCAGAGGCTTCCCCAGGCTTGATTTTGGGTGGTAAGGGACCAGGGTTAGGGTTAGGGACCATGTCTCTGAGCCTTTAGACCACGCCACTACCCCTGGTAAAAAAATGTGTCTTCTTCTACCTTTCGAAGCCCAGCTCCTAGTGGAGACAGACACCTTCGGTAGTCAAGTCCGGATCAAGGGCAAGGAGACAGAATTCTACCTGTGTATGAATCGCAAAGGCAAGCTCGTGGGGAAGGTGAGTGATGGCTTGGAATTCCCAGGGAAGTTGGAGGTGCCCCTCTGGTAGCTCTGGAACAGTGTGTTCAGAGCATTGCCAGCCTCAGTGTATGTGTGTGTGAGAGAGAGAGAGTAAGTGCCCCACTGTCATCTCTTCCTTCCCTCTCCTGTTCTCTGCCCTGACACCCACAGCCAGCCAGAGGTATCCATGGCTATGAGTTTAGTGTGCACACTGGGTCCTGGTTTCTCCTGGTGGGTATAGAGCTCTGGGTTGCTCAGTAGTAGGAGAGCCCTTGAGGGGCCCGGGGACACCCTGCCTACATGTCCCTGACTCCCCACCATCTGGGAACAGAAAACAGACAGACCAAGCACTGTGGCTGCAGTGATCATTTTAACAATCACCAGGGGTTTATAGCGCTAAGCAGCCATGGCCTCCGGAACCCGGCTGCCCGTCAGCACTGAGCCTCACGGTTCTAGCATTTCAGGAAGATTTTATTACTTTGGAATGGGCAAGAGAGCTGCATGTAACAAATTAGGGTAGGAGTGGGGGTGGGTTGGGGTGGATGGACCCATATGCAGGGGTCTCTGTAGTCTCCAATGAAGCTGTTTCTGAGCACCCCTCTTATTTTTCTGGGTGTGCTTATTTGTTGAGGCTCATGCACTTGCCCCCTTTGGGAGTTCACAGGGCAGGTGTTACTGGCAGTGGCTGTGTGGCACAAGTATGCTCTCTGTCCCCTTCCCTCTGTAGGGACCGTTCTCACTCCCATATCCCATGTAAGTGGGTGGAGGGTTTGCCCAGACAGGTGGAGTGGGTGTGGAGCGTAAACCCAGATTCCAAAGGGCATGGGCCTCCTGCTTGGTGGCAAGGTCCTAGCTTATTACTTGTGGTTCATTACAACTTGCTGGGAGTGTGGTGGTGACCACAGTCTTGTTGAACAGTTGTCACATTGTTGTTTGTTAATGGCAACAACAGCCTCCATTAATTGAACACCTACTTTCTGCCTGGCACTGAGCAAAAAAAAAAAAAAAAAAAAAAAAAAATTTAATCCCTGAGGCTGGTACCACTACCTTCCCCGTTTCACAGATGAGAAAGCTGAGGTTCGGCCACGCCCGGGCACTTGTCCCAGGTCCCACGCTAAGAGTAGGCGGGATGTGAGGCACAATTTGGAAGGAAAAGATTCCAGCCGCACTGCCCACACTAACTGAGGCTTCTCAAAGAGCAAAATAATAGTAATCCGAAGAGCGCGGCTCCGGGATGCCGAGGGGTGGTTTTAATTAGTGATTCACTTTCCGCCGTCGCGAGGCCGCTCGGTCGGGCCGGGGCCGGGGCGCGGGCGCCGGGTCCCCCTGGCCTGGCCGGTCCCCCTGGCCTGGCCGGCCGTTTCCTGTGGCGGCGCGGCCCAGCCCTGCGCCAGGCGCTTTGTTCTCCTGCCCGCCTGGGCCGCCTCCCAGGCCCAACCTGCTTTGAGTTTTAGGCTCGTTTGCTCCTTTTCCTTGGAGGAGGGGCCGGCGGCACCCGCCCGTGCCCGCTGCCCACGCGGCCGCCGCCCGCCCTCCCGCCGCGTGCGCTTCCCGGCAGCGCGACCCCAGGAGGGCCGTCCGGGGGTCAAAAGAGCAGCCCCGTCCCCTCGGGCCGGTCCCCCGCCGCCGCCGGCCGCCCTCCGCCCGCCGGCTGGCCGCTGAGTCACCGCTTCCACAGGAGCCGGCTCCGATTTCCTGCCCCCTCGCCCTCTCTCCCGTCATTAATATTGGTGACGGTTCAGCTGGCGCTCGGCGCGGCCGGCCCCTCCGCCGCCTCCTTCCCCTCCTTCCCGCCCTCGGTCTAGCACGCCTGCCCCCCAGGCCCTGCCAGTCTCCTTTCTACTAAGCTGGCCAGGGCTCCGAGGGCGCCCCCAAATCCACCTGTGCAGACGGGTCTGCCCGCCTCGCGCAGCTGCCATGCTCTCCAGCTCCTGAAGCCGCGCGTCGTCCTAATCGCAGCCTCCCTCCTCGTCAGGCCCAGGGGCTGAGAATCCACTCCTTCCCTAACCCCTGCCGCTGCCTCTGTTCTGGCCGCACACCTTTCTACAAATTGTGGTCCCTGGCACAGGCAGTACTTCCAGGCCTTTCTCCACTGCCCACTTTCAGCTTTCTAAGGCACAAAGGGGATCAGGTCTCTCCTGCCCTTCACTCCCACCAAGCTCAAAACCCATCCGTGGGTTGCCCCCCCCCCCTCCCGCTTTGATGCAGGACCCTGAAGGCCCTGGAGAGCTTTCCTCATGCCCCAGATACATGTGGCTGTGGACCACTTTCCCCCCATGGGGATGTGCTGTTTCCTCTGCTGTGACTGTGCTTCCCTCTGTGCATCTGCCCAGAGTCCTGGCTCATTCCCTGGCCCTACTGTCAATCTACCTACCCCAGAGCCCGTAGTCCCCCCAACAGCCCTCAGATGCCCATCTGCTATTCTGGGTTGTCACTGTCTGTCTTTGTGCCAGCATCCCCCACCAGAACTCATGGAGGCATCCATTTATGCTTTGTGTACCTGGCTACGGGGGTACCAGAGAAATAGAAAGATGATTCTTGCTTTCTATAGGTTGACTCTTATCCTACAGCCAGAATTATCCATGTTAGGCCATGGGAGTCAAAGTATCTTGACCCCGCTGATCCTCAGTGTCCGTGTAAAATGGGGATGATAATGCGGGTACGTAGAGGTCACTTGTTAAATGTTCCTTCCCTTTAGCGCTGAAGCCAGGCTACAAAGTCACTTCCTCACCTGTCGAAACTTCTAGCTTCAGCTCTGGTTCTCCTTTGAAGTAGCTCAGTGGGACAGCTTCCTTGAGCTATTTTATTTGACCCTGGTTGTTAACCTTGGACATCTCTGGCCACAGCAGGACACCCACATTGAGCCCTTAACACAGCCTTTTCAAATGTTTCAGACCCTTGGCTGTAGGTACTCCTTCTGCTACATTGTACTGTCATGTGCCAAAGCTCTGTCCCGGGGCCCCTGCCTGCTCACCTGGCTCCCCTTCCCCTTGCTACCTCTCTGGAACCCACATCCATCTGCCCCAGGAGGCAGCACTTCCTTTTATGCCGTAACAGTTGTTTAGCACCTAGCATCATGTGCTAGGCATTTCCCCCATCTCTGGAGACTGAACCTGGATCGCATTTTTCTCATCTTCCCCCACTTCCATGATCAGTGATGAGTCCTTTGGGGCAATATGGAGCCACAGACCCTTTTCAGGACAGGAGGGGTGCCCTGCCCACCAGCACATCTTTGTTAAGGTGGCTTTGGTTGTAAACGACTGAAACCTGACTCAAAATGCCTTAAGCAAAGGGAAATTTGGATTTTTATAGCTAAAAAAGTCCAGGGGGTAGTTCTGGTTTCACGTCAAATGAAGTCATCATGATTCGGTCTTCAGATCAAATAAAAGCACTAGGACTCTGATTGGGGAGGATAGAGGTTGGAGGTGGTAGCTGAGGAGAGAAGATCAGATTCTGCTATATCACCAAGGTTCTAGGATGGGATATTCACTCACCCTCTATATAGTGATGTTTCTGCTCTGCCAAAACCAATCAAGTCAGAATTTCTAGGAGTGGGGCCTGAGCACAGGTGTTTTTGAAGTCCCTGCATGTGACGAACAGGGACAAAGAGGGAGTCCTGAACAGAGGCAAGGTCAAGCCCAGATGTAGCCTGCTGAGCCTAAAGTCATAGACTGGAACTTGTGATTACCGTAAGCTCAGGGCTGGTTCCTAAGGGTGGTGAATTTGAGCCCAACGCCCCGCTCCTTGCCCCTCTTAAGTAAACCCAGACATGCATTGAGACTGTGTGCCTGGCACTGGGTAGCTCCTTGTACATTCCAAACCTTGCTTTGTGCCAGTAGGTGTCCTGGGGAAGGTGAGATGTTTGACAGGCAGCACCTACTCACCCCCTCTCCTTGAGGATCTCTCTGGAATCGGGCAGAGAAGTGAGCTAAAGTGCCTAGTTCAAACCCCAGGTCTGCCACTTATAAGCTCCATGACCTTGGGCAAGCCCATTTACCTCTTTGAGTTCTGTTTTCTTCTACCAGGAAGAGTTGACCTCAAGGAGTTAAGAGGATGGAATGAGTTGAGTTAAGAGGATGAAATGAGTTGATGGATGCAGAAATGTCTGGCTGCAGTCAGCAATCAATAAATAGTGAGTGAGTGAATGGATGAATAGGGAGACCAGGAAGGTTTGGCAGAGCTCTTCAGACCTCAGCTCACTGTCTCAGGAGGGGCCTCTCATAGCTCATGACTGTCTTTGGGACATGTGTAAAGGGTCCAAAGGTCAGAGTCTATGTTCTTTAGGAGGAAACCCTTTTTGCGTATCCTCCCCACTATTTCCATCCTAGTGAAGCTCTCATCCATTCAATGACAAATGCTCTGGGCACCCTTGTCTTGGGCTAAGGCCTGTGCTCACCATGACAGCAAATGCTAAGCAGTCCTGACCTCAAGAAGCTCTTGGGCTAATGAGGAGAGAGAAAGATACAGAACTGCTCTGTTGGGGTGTGTGTGGGGAGGAATGGGCTCATAACATGGAGTATGCAAGCCCAATAAAGCGTGATGCTTGACTGTAGTCTTGAAGGAAGAAGAATTTCCCAGGGACATAAATGGCAGTCAGGAAAGGCTTCCCAGGGGAGGCAGTTACTGAACTGAAACTTGGGGGATGAAAGCAATTTTCTCGGCAGTGGCAGGTATTTTGGGTTGGTGAAGCAGCATGGGATAGCCTTTGTTCCGTTTGCTCTGACTGTTCTAGACCAAGCAAAGAACCTGGACTCAGGTTAGACTTCTGGAATTTTCCACAGGTGACCCAGATCCTAGGATCACTTCCCTCTACCTGCCTTGTGAATTTACCCTGCCTTCTCTCAAGATAATCCCTCAGTGCTCACCCACCCATACCCTTCTCTGGGTCCCACATGCATCTCCCAGGCCCAACCCTGTCTGTTTCTTCAGACTCCTCGAAAGATCTCATCCTCCAGAGAGTGTTTTCTTACCCTGCCTATCCCTCTCTGCAAAGTTTAGCACTTTGTCTGCAGGGCCCAAGCTTGCCCTCCGCTCAAAGGTGAACGTTCCTGGAAGCTCCAGCCGGTTTTCCACTTCAAACAAAAGGCTGGAACTCGCACCTCAGTCTCCGCACACAGCCAGACCGCTGGGCTTCCAACTTGGCTGGGCATCCGTCCGTAACGAGGAGTGGGCCCGGCCTAAATTTGGAGATGTTAGTTGGAAACTCGAGTGCTGCTAATTCAGGCATTCCAACTTTGTGTGTTTCCCACTCTTCCCCATCAAGCAATGCGGCTGTCTCAGGGAGGAGACACAAAGCCTTGCCTCTCCACCCCCTTCTGTCCAGATCAGATCCAAGGTAAGGAAGCTAGCCCTGTCAGGACCAGCTGCCCTTCAGAAAATGTCTAGCAAGTTCCTACTGTGTGTTAAACTCACGTATAAGCATCAATCCTCACAACATCTCTGTGATGCTGAAGTCATTGTTCTTGTCTGGTAGGTGAGGAATGTGAGATTTAGAGAGTGGAATTAACTGGTCTGAGGTTACACCAGAAAGTATTAGAGATCATTTGGTTTCTAACTTCAAAGCTAGTGCTTCTTGACCCGCATACCTAATTCACATATCTTTTTGGGAACTTGAGATCCTAGAACCAAGGACGTGGGTTTTGGAGTTTGGTCATGCCAAATTTCTTATTTTTGGAGGCTCCTACCCTACTTCATACTAAGTATTAAAACGTATCACATCCCCAAATAAATGAAATTTATATTTAACTATATCACAGTGGAGTTGCGTTACAATTGAGTAGCTGACTTACTGTCAGGTTTTGTGCAAATCTGTCAGGATTCTTTTCTGATAGAATACTCTCTTTGCTGGTTTAAAAGAAATGAGAGTTTATTGGCCCATATAATGGTGAGGTAACTTGAGCTTCAAATGTGGCTGGATCCAGAGCCCAAATCATGTGACCAGGACTTAGTTTCTCTCATTCTCTTTTGGCTTTGGTTTGTCTGTGTTGGCTTCACTGTCAGACAGGATGTCCCCTCATGGTGGTAAAATGGCTGTCTTTGCTTCAGCCTTACATACTGTGCAAGTTTAAATCCACCTATGTTTGGGGTCTCCTATGCAAAGGTCTCAAGGAACACTTTGATTGGATGGCTGGGGTCAGAGGCCCACCTGTGAACCAATCATTTAGGACTAAGGGGAAATAATGTTTTGATTGGCTGTTGCTCTAGTAGGTGAGGTAGAGCCCCTTAGCTCTGAGGGTAGAGAGTGAGGAAGAAAGAGATTCCTGAATTATAGTAGAAATCTGTTAAGTGGAGGGTGGAGAAAGATGCAATGGCCAATAACAAAAGTTTATTCCATAGATCCAGAAAGCAGAATGCTTAAGCCCATGGCCCCCTGCCCAGGCCCTTTCCACAGAGCTCTGCCCCTCACACCTGTTGTTCCATTTCTTACCTTCTCTTGACAAAGAGTCTTTGCCTAGCCACACTTTAGTCAGGCTCCTGAGCTCTTTCTTAGGCCTATGTACTTCCTTGTAAAAAAATCCAGTTTTAGCAAGAACACTGCTAAGTCAGTTTAGTAGGAGCCCCTTGATATCAGATCACCCTTAATATCTGATCTGGTTCCTCACTCTCTACCACCCCCACGTGATGTCTGATCTTCCTGGGCTATTCTCAGCAAGAATCCTGTTAGATGGGTTTAGCTAGAACCCCATTCAACCCTGATGTTTCTTCTTAGTCATTTTCCACCCACGGACCCCTACCCTGCTTGGGTGGCAAGCAATTCCCACATGCCCCTGCTGTATTCAGAGTTGAGCCCCATCTCCCTCCCTCAGTGCAGAATCCCATGGCAGTGGTACTGAATAGCGTCGTCTTTACCATGCTTTAACAAGTGTCATTGAATAATTTTTCCTTTAACACTCCTCTCCTACAGCCCGACGGCTCCAGCAAGGAGTGTGTGTTCATCGAGAAGGTTTTGGAGAACAACTACACGGCCCTGATGTCAGCTAAGTATTCTGGCTGGTACGTGGGCTTCACCAAGAAGGGGCGGCCGCGGAAGGGCCCTAAGACCCGGGAGAACCAGCAGGATGTGCACTTCATGAAGCGCTACCCTAAGGGGCAGGCTGAGCTGCAGAAGCCCTTCAAGTACACTACGGTGACCAAGCGGTCCCGTCGGATCCGCCCCACACACCCCGGCTAGGCGTCCCACCGTGGAACCCCAGACCGCCCTGGCCCACACTCACACTCCCAGAGAACTGCATCAGAGGAATATTTTTACATGAAAAATAAGGAAGAAGCTCTATTTTTGTACATTGTGTTTAAAAAGAAGACAAAAACTGAACCAAAACTCTTGGGGGGGAGGGGTGATAAGGATTTTATTGTTGACTTGAAACCCCTGATGACAAAAGACTTACGCAAAGGGAATGTTGTCAACCCACAGGTGCTTGTCTCTCTCTAGGAACAGACAACTCTAAACTCGTCCCCAGAGGAGGACTTGAATGAGGAAACCAACACTCTGAGAAAACCAAAGTCCTTTTTCCCAAAGGTTCTAAAAGCAAGAAAAAAAAAAAGGAAAACAAAGAAAGTAGTACCCTCCCCCCACAAAAGAAAGCCCCTCACTCTCCCAGTCCCCATCCCTGTCCCAAATTCCAACAAAAATCGCTCTCTGGTTTGCAGTCATTTATTTATTGTTTGCTGCAAGCTGTCCCGAGACACCGCGCAGGGAAGGCGTGCCCCTGGGAATTCTCCGCGCCTCGACCTCCTGACGACAGACGGCCTCGTCCAATCATGGTGACCCTGCATTGCTCACAGTTCTGGAGGATGCTGCTATCGACCTTCCGTGACTCACATGACCTAATACACCAATGATAAGGGAATATTTTAAAACCAGCTATATTATATATATTATATATATATAAGCTATTTATTTCACCTCTCTGTATATTGCAGTTTCATGAACCAAGTATTACTGCCTCAACAATTAAAAACAACAGACAAATTATTTAAAACACCATGAGGCGAGTGCTGGCTGGGGTTAGGGTGGGCTCTGGGTGGCTCCTTTGTTGCTCATGCATCTTGGTCTGTGGTCTTTACACTGAGATCGGGGTCCTTGCTTCATTTTTCATTCATTCACGGATTCATTTTACACTCAGTAGGTACCAGGCAGTTTTCTAGGTAGTGTTAAAAAGAAATGGATGGCTCAGTGCTTGTAGCTCAAGTAGCTAAGGCGCCAGCCACATACACCAGAGCTGGCGAGTTTGAATCCAGCCCGGCCCACCAAACAACAACTACAACCAAAAATAGCCAGGCGTTGTGGCAGGTGCCTGTAGTCCCAGCTACTTGGGAGGCTGAGGCAAGAGAATTGCTTAAGCCCAGGAGTGGGAGTTTCCTGTGAGCTGTGATGCCACGGCACTCTACCCAGGGTGACAACTTGAGGCTCTGTTTTTTAAAAAAAAAGGAAATCCTGCCCATCACAAAGATTCCAGTTTACTAATGAGTAATCATTCATGACTCATCAATTGATTCGGTGATCAATTGAATCATTTGTTCACATGCATTTACTTGGTACCTCCCATGTGCCAAGGCTTGATTCTAGGCCCTAGGGATTTATCAAAGAACATGGGAAAAATTCTAGCTCACAAGGAACTTCACTTCTAGTAATTCATTGATGTGTTGCTTCATTCACTGATTTACTGATGGGTTCATGCATTGGACATATATTTATTAAGCACTTTCTAAGTGCCAGGCACTCTCTTAGGTCCTGCAAGTTCATGACAGAATAGATAAGAAATCGCGCCTCAAGGAGCTTGCAGCTTAGGGGTTAATTGGTTGACTTGCCTGTGTATTCCACATCAGTGTTATTCCAGGGACGGACCAAGGAAGTGCTATGTTAGGAAGGTCCAGGGCAGTGTGGGACCTTTCTCAAATTATCACATGGACTAGAGCTTGAGGAATCCAGTGGTATTAACTTCCAAGAACCTGTTCTTCAAGGTGTTCTCTACCTGGGCCTGGCCCAGGGTGCAGGAGAGGCCAGATTGGTCTTGGGTTGAAAGCAGATGGAAGGTTATGACTCCCTGGCCCTGAGGTTGTGAGTCCCTGGCCATGCAGGTGTGAGCAATCAGGCTGAGGTGGGCGTGTTTCTGGACTTTTTTGTCCCTCTGGGTCCTAGTCTGACTCCCTGGGGCAAACCATGTATTCCTGGTAGGAAGGGAGGTTCAGTGAGGGGCGGAAGTCACCTCTTCTGAGGTCTGCAGCTGTCACCCACTTTCCTGGAAAATTCCCCTCCAGGCCAGGCACAGCAGCTCACACCAGTAATCTTAATACTCTGGGAGGCCAAGGCGGGTGGATTGCCTGAGCTCACAGATTTGAGACCAGCCTGAGCCAGAGCGAGACCCCCCATCTGTCAAAATAGCTGGGCGTTGTGGCAGGTGCCTGCAGTCCCAGCTACTCGGGAGGCTGAGGCAGGAGGATCACTTGAGCTCAAGAATTAGAGGTTACTGTGAGCAATGATGCCACAGTACTGTACAAAGGCGACAAAGTGAGACTGTGGCTCAAAACAAAACAATTCCCCTCCAAAGCTAGCTAGGACAGGTTCCCTCAGCAGTGGCCCTAGGAAGAGGCAGGATGGGGGGGGGGTGGAGGGATGGGCTCCTGGCTTGGGGGAGGACTTGGCTTCTTATGAGCTGTGCATTCCCTCTTCAACTCTCCTGAGGGCTCAGCAGAGCACACCTTGAGGTCCTCCTGTCCTCTGTCACTCTGCATTAGAAAGGCATCATCCTTCACCTGGGCCCTGTCCTGCAGGTCTGTGGCTTGCCCTCCTGGCTGTCACGACACACTTCCTTGGAGCTTTAGGTGCACGATCTCACTGTGTCCTCAGGATACCCATGCGGAAGGTGATCCATCGTATAGACAAGGAAACTGAGCTCAATAGCATTAAGCCACTTCTCCAGGATCACAGAGTAAGAAAGTGGTGGGGGCTGTTTTTGAATCCTAGACTCTCCAAGATGGGAGTAGCTGCCACTTGGCGAGTGCTTGCTGTGTGCAGTGGGTGCTTTACTAGGGGCACTGCATGGGCACCCATCAAATGGGAGACGGTACTTCTGCTTACACATTCAACAGATGTGCAGACTGAGGCTCAGAGAGATTGTCAACTTGCCTGAGACCTCACGGTGAGCAGGTGACAGCCTGAGATCCTTGGTGATAACGTAGTCATTCTGGTTGTATGTCAGCTCCTTTCACTCTTCCTGTACTACTTTATTTAATTGAAACAATATCCCTGTGAGATGAGTGTTTCCTATCTTTTGCACTGGGAGTGTCAGAGAAGGAAAATAACTTGCCCAAAGCAGTACAAGCTAGAAAATTGTGGAGCTAGAATTCAATCAATTATTCCTTCATTCATCCAAAAAATACATATTGAGATTACTCTGTGCCAGATGCTGTTCCAGGAGATACAGCCACCACCGGAACAGAGTCCTTGCCCCCATGGAGCTTGCACTTGATTAGGGAAGATGAACAACAAACCAAATAGATATGAAATATGACATCAGGTACCCATAAATTATAAGGGAAAGTAAAACAAGGTGAGGGGATGAAAAGGGATGGGGCTGCTATTTTAGATAGGGTACTCAGGGAAGCCTCTGGAAGAAAGTGAGGGAGGAAAAGAGAATTCCAGGCCGAGGGAAAAGAGAGTGTCACAGGCTGGAGGGCTGGTTGGACTGGAGCAGAGCAAATGGGGTTGGGGGAAGGGGGGGGAGGGAGCAGTCCACAAACTGAGCTTCAATCTGGAGTGAGATGGGAGCCATATGTGAACGTGCCTTACACTGTAAAGGGACTGCTTTGGGTACTGTGTGAAGGATGGGCAGTGCCCAGCCTGGGGCTGCCCAAAACCATGGCCTCCCACTGGTGGGCCCACAGACTGCTAACACCTTCTGCACCCCAAACCTCACCTTTGCTCCATCTCAAGAGGCTATAGGGACAGTGGTTATTTCTAGTTCTGCCTTTTAGAAGGCTCTGGCATTGGAAGATGTGGACCCAGCTTCTGCTTACTCTAGACAGGGCATTCTGGACATTTCTCAAGCAATGAGAAATATGTTAATGATAAGCACAGTGGGTTGGCAGGAAGATTTCCCAGCCATGAATGATGTCTTCTTAGGAACACTCACTTGAGGGAGGAGGCTGGTGGGGTTTCTTGCAGTCCTTCTGGGTAGGAAACCCCAGAAATACCAGCTACCACTTTCAGAGCACCTATCAAGCACTATCTTACTCAATGTACCCAATCCGTGTTTGGGGTGGGCATTTTTAACCTTACTTTATAGAGTGGGCTCAGAGAGGTGGGGTCACTTGCTTAAAGTCACACAGCTAGTAAATAGAGGAGCAGGGATTTGAACCCGGGCCTGTCTGTCCTTAGAGCTATGGCTTGACAAAAACTTTGGATGCCTGGAGCTCTCAGCGTCTGACCAGGGTTCTGGTCTTTCTCCTCTGACGCCCTGATTCTGCCTCAGTGTCCATCGTCCTGCAACCCACCAGAGGGAAGAGGTGGATACAGTCCATCTCTCCCAGGGCCTGATGGAGCCCTTCTCTGACCTTCTGGACCCTGCCTAGGATGCCCTTGTCATGGCCTTTGCCTCAGAGATATGGGGCCTACAGCACTTGAGCTTTTTTTTATCTTGGCCACTTTCCCAGCTCTTGGGACCTTGGGCAGGTCACATCTTTTCTATAAATGGCATCTCTCATCAATCCAATTGTTTTTACTTTGTAATGTTTGGAAAAGACAGCAGAGCGGAGAACAGGGAATGATTCCGGCCAGCGAGAGCTGGAGAGGAATCCTCTTGGTCTTCTCTCTCCATGTCCCCTCACCTCACCTAGAGAGGAAGTAGCCAGCCCCAGAGAGGGGAGGTCACTTCCTCCAGGTTGCCCAGTGAGTTAATGACAGAGCCCGTTAGATCACCAATTGTAGCAATGACAGTGAGGAGAAGGAGTTAGGAGTCACCTAGCCCCTTTTCACATCCTCCCCAAATTTCTTCTCTGATCTAAAGAAGCAGAGGACATGGTGGAGAGAGCTGTCTCTTGGTCCTGGACCCTCATGAAGGCAAGAAGGGTGGGAAGAGTCCTGAATCCTCACAAGGGGCGTGGGGTCAAGGGTGCTCTCCCCACCCCACCACCCTTGGGTGCTATTTAGATCCAGAGTGCTTTCCCTTCATCGCCACCTGTCCCCCTCCTATTCTGTACCAACCTCGATGGTCCCAGTAACATGCACATTTCCAGTTCCTTGTTCCTGGTTCCCAGGGCAGAGTAAGCCGAGGTATGTCAGCTATTGCTGTGCTCTCGTTTGATTGGCACAAGATCTGACAAGATGGGAGTTAGAACGCTCATTTTGTAGATGGGGAAACCAAAGCCTATAGAAGGTTGTGAATGGCCTCAGGTGTCATGAGATTCCAATTCAGGCCTCCCTGTTCCCACTTTCACTTCCCTACTGTTCCTCTCCTTCCCTGCCCTCGCTGGGGGTACAGTGAAGTGGCCCTAGTGAGGCAAGTGGGGAGGCCCTTTCCCAAGACAAGTAGGAGAGGCTGTGCTTGCGGAGTGTTGCTGTCAACCGCCCACCAGGTGAGCCTGCAGGTGTGGGGAGGTGCAGCCCCAGGCTGAGCGCAGGAAGTTGAGGGGATGCCCTCTAGGCTGCCTGCCCAGCTGGAGCCTAACAAGGCTGGGCTGGGATGCCCCGGGCTTGAAAACGCCATAAACGGGGCAGAACCCTCCCTCCCCAGCCGTAGGATTGGGGTTTCCAAAGAAACAATAGTGAATTAGGTGCTAAAGATGTGAAGGCTGCTCCCTGAACATGCAATTAGCTCCCGAGTCTGTTACAAACATTAGGCAGGCGGAGTTGGGGACCAGATGGCAGCAAGGCTCACCCTCAAGTCCCGGGTCTGCCTGGCTTCCCGGCTGAGGTTTCCAGCTCTGGCATGAAGGGGAGGCGGCAGGTAGCCCCGGTGTGTGGCCCCCTGCAGAGCAAGCCAGCAAGCCAGTCGTTAATCAGGCATTCTCTACCCTCCCTCGGGCAGCATCACAGACCTAATTAGCACTTGCTAGAATTTCTGCCCAGCTCCTCTACTTGAGGAAGGAGCAGCTCTTTCAGTGTTCCAGTTTCCCAGGCTGACCACTCTGCAGCTGCAGCCGTGTCACCCTCTGGGGTGGATCAGAGGTGCTGGCCAATTTAAAAAGTCTGCCATGGACTCATGTCTCATTTGCCTACCTCCTGTAGGGCTGATTGCCATCATAGAACACCAGTTTTGTGTGAGCATTTCCCCCAATTCTTTCATTTAATGCCCACCACAATCCTCCTATATGCTTACCTTTATCTGCTTTCTACTGATGAGGAAACTGAGGCAAAGAGAATGGAAGTCATTTGGGGCAGCTAGACAGAGTTCCCTAAATCCTGTGCAAAACTATTACATCACACAACAGCTACTCTCCATGAGTTGATGCTACTGTGTTTTACATAAGGACAGAGGATCAGAGGCACAGTGACTTGTTCAGTCACACAGTTCTGAAGTAGTGAAGCCAGAATCTGAAACTAGGTCTAACAAGTTCAAGAATTCTACCACTCTTCTTCTTCTGCACCTCCATTTTTGTGTCTGGGTTATTCAGGATTCTTTTTAAATACAGGTGACAGAAACACATGGAAATTGACTGAAGCCTATAAGGAAATTTATTGGCTGTGTAAAAGAAAAGTGCTCAGCCATCTGGGCTTCAGGCAAAGCTGGATCCAGGTGCTCAGTCTCTTCTTCCTGCTCTCTGCTGTGTTGGCTTTATTCTGAGGAAGGCTTTCTCTGCCATTCTAGGCTTACATCCAACTGAATCAATAATAACTTCAGCAGGAAGAGAACGTACCTATTGTAGAGGCTCCAGTAAAAGTAAAATCAGAGCTGACTGATTGGATCAACTCTCTCTTGCATGTTTCACCAGTCACTGTGATCAGGGAAACTATCCAGGTCTAGGTCATGGGCCAGTCCCTAGAGCTGGGATGAGGGAGAGGTCAACCAATTCCACCCAACTGTAAGTTCTGAAAGGGGAGGATGGGTGATTTCCCCAAAGAATACTGGAGTGTTATTACTAGAAGAAAGGGTAATAACGAAACCAAGAAAAGTCTATACCAGTGGCTCTCACACTGGAGTGTGTACCAGAGTCCCCAAGAGAGCTTGTTAACCAGAGAGATTGTTCACATGCGGATTGCCCCACCCCTACATGTTCTGCTTGAATAGGTCTGGGTAGACCCAAGAATTTGCATTTCTAAAAAAATTCCCAAGTGATACTGATGCACTCTGCGGCCACACTTTACAACTACTGGTCTGCCCTTTTCTCATGCTCATGCTCCCGCTCTCATTCTCATAAGGCGATGTGTTCCATTCCCATGCCCTCAGACACAGATACCTAGGCTGCAGGGTATGCGATGGCTTTCTAAGAGGTCCGTGGATACTATAATCTTAAGGTGATCAACTTACAGATCCTCACATTTCCTATGTTCTTCCCTAAGCTGATCTCTTACAGAATGACCCTGTGGCCTGGCACGTGCTCTCTTATCACCCCTCTTTCTATAATGTCCTTTCTGCACTTTGCAGTAGAAAGGTACACCTCTCACCTGTTCTGCACGTCACTGCATGTGTTGTCCTGGGGTACAGAAAACTCCAGACCCTGGAGGACAGGGATGAGCTCGGCATGAGCTCGGAGCTCCCTTGAATTATGGTGCCATGCATTCGTGGTGAGGACTCATGCTTACCCCTTAGATGTTGATCTGTTCTGAAAGGCTCCTGATTTGGTCCACGATGAGCTATTCTGAATTCAGATATATTGCATAAACAGTCAGATAATGGGAGTATTGGCAATTTTACATTAATTACTTGTCTCATTCCCCAAATATTGTCTAGGGGAGGGTTTTGTGGTAGCAAGAGAGATACTGAAGGTAGGAGTAACTTATTTTATTCAGGGGCACAAACTCATGGCTAAGTTTCATGTCCTGTCACCCTCTCTCATCCATCCATCCATCCATCTACCTACCTAACCACCTACCAACCAAACCATCTTAGAATTACAACATTAAGATTTGGAAAAGCGCACCGGGAGCTTGGAGTTTGGGTAAAGCACCTGGTGCATTTTCTTGTCCATCTGTTTTATGGCTCAGAGGAGTATTTTGCCCAATTTAAAAGAGAAGGAGGTGAAACGTTCCAAACATATTTCCTACAGGTCATCTTTGAGTTAAAGGTCCTGTATTGAAGGGAAGTTAGTGTTTTACAGTTTCTTGAACATTTATGCAGATTTGTAAGAGAAAGATTTTCATTTAAGTTTTGCAGAAAGATTACTGGGTACGGCTCAGCACCTGTAGCTTAATGAGTAGGGCACCAGCCACATACACCAAGGCTGGCAGGTTAGAGCCCGGCCCTGGCCTGCTAAACAACAATGACAACTGCAACCAAAAAATAGCTGGGTGTTGTGGTGGGCACCTGTAGTCTCAGCTACTGGGAAGGCTTAGGCAAGAGAATTGCTTAAGTCCAAGGGTTTGAGGTTGCTGTGAGCTGTGGCGCCACAGTGCTCTACTGAGGACAACATGGTGAGACTCTGTCTCAAAAAAAAAAAAAAAAATTACTGGCTACTATAAATCTACAGTTAAAAAAAACCTTAAGTGTAAATCTCTTATTTTCTGTTACTTTTCACAGCTCATGTACTCATTGTCAGTGAGTATTTAGTAGACTTAAATGAACTTAATTGTGTATGATACAGATTCTGCTAAAAACAAATAATTTTCAAAATTATTTAGAGGAGATTCATGAGCAAAAAACCGTGAAGATCCCATTCCAGTCTAATTCATACATCTGTACATTCTACCCCCACCACCCAGATGTATAATCCTAGCCTGGAAAACATTCTCCGGGGCACTGGCTGCTTGCCCACCCTTGGCAGCTGGGAGCACAGAGGTGCCTCAACTCAGCAAGTGCCTCGAGAGGCAGCCCTGGGGGGAGCTCAGAGCTGAGCGCTGTGAACAGGTGGACTACAGGAAAGGGAGGGAGGCCCCAGAGCTTTGATTGCACAAAGGCGGAGGTGACTGGCTTGGGGGAGCCAGGGGTTAGGATGCTCTGGGAGATGGAGGAGACCTTTAACTGCAAAGGGAAAGGAGGGACAGCATGATCAAAGGCAGACAGGGGCAAAAAACGTAGGAAGATTTACAGAATGTGGCACGGTAGGAGGAGGCACAAAGCCAGCTGAGGGGAGCTGAAGCTGGAAGGCAGGGAGGTCAGACGGTCCAGGGTGCGGTGTTCCTAGTCCCTGTTTGTGCACGGGACTCCTGCACGGTGCACGTACATGCTCATTCACACACACTTGCTCTGCGCATGCGGCAAGGCTTAGATTCTGATGCTCATCCAAATGCGAACACCAACACCCTGACAGCACCAAGGCAGGCCTCTCCTCCTTCCTCCTTCCTGCTTGCAACATTTTCCACGTGCCTATTCTATACTGAGTTCCTTGGAGATAAAAGTGAATCTGGCACAGTCTCTGCCCATACAGGTCTTATTGATGGACAGTTAACAACCACCACACCCTGGGACAAGTGACATATGGGCAATGATAGTACAAATGGGGAGTCAGAGAAGGCTTCCTGGAGGAAGAGACGTCAAAGCTGAGCCCTAAAGAATGAGGAGGCATTGGCAGGGATGAAAAGGGTATTTGGGGTGAAGTGTTCTAGGAAGAAGCAGCAGCATGTGCAAAGATCTGGCTAAGAGAGAGCATGGTTTGCAGAAATTAAACAGAAAAAGGATCCAGAGAGGATTTATAATTTCAATATAAGAGTGGCAACTTCATTGGGAAAAATGGATGGGGTAGAATGTTACTAGGGGACTTGCCATGGTTTTCTCTTCTGTAGGGGTTAGGTCTGATGGAGCATGACTGTGGCGCTGGGTCCCAAACCTTCCTCAAGCATCCCTTGGGGGCAGCCTCAGATCCAGGTGTGGTTCTTTCTCTCATCAGCTTTCATCTAATGGTGTTTGCAGCCATTGAGGACATGACCTGAGTCTGTGGTTCTCAACTGGGGTGATTTTGCTCCCCAGGGACATCTGGCAATGTGTTGGGACACTTATAGTTATCATAACTAGGGGTTGGACGAGTGCTAGTGGCATCTAGTGGGGAGAGCCCAGGGACGCTGTCCACATACAGGAACCACTGTGAGAACAAGGAATTATCTGGCCCCAAGTGTCGATAGGACCCACATTGAAAAACTTCAGCCTACATCGTTTCGGTTACAGAGCAAGATGATGATTTTCTAACTCTATTACTTCTTCTCTGTCTACTGACTGTCATTCTTCTATAAACAAGAACTTTCCCTCTAATCAGTTACTCAGTTATCCCAAGATACACTTCATACAGGGAAGACAGGACAAGTGTCTGATTCTTTTTTTTTAATTACCAGTTTTTCAGGATAATTAGTTAACTAATATCCTCCAAAGATGAGCAGTACACTGTTTAATTATCATCATGAACTTTTGGATTTTTAAACTTATTTAATGTGTTTCGATCCATGGCAGTCATTATTCACTTTGAAGGTCAAATTATTACATCTTTGGCTGGTGACGACAGCCACTGATGGCTCTTATGTCCTTTTGTCATTGACCTCATGCTTTGATGGCTTCTTTGCTTTCTGGTGTGCCAAGGTGTCCCAGGTTGCCTCAGTGTGTTATATATTTCTCCTGACCTGGAGCTCTTTTTTCCAGGGCCCTGGTTTATTTTAGTGGAGCGGGTCAGGGCTTGGTAAAGGTTAAAAGGAGACAAACTCCACAAAGCTGGAACAAAGTTTTTCACAGTGCCTGGAACATAGTGCTCATGTCATGTATTTTGAGGACACAAATCAACTCATCCAAGTTGCTATTACTTCCTTCTTGTTGCCAACCTTCAATGCATTAGGACACTGGCTTTCTAAACCTCCAGACAGCCTGGGGAGGGGCCCGGGTGTAATGAGGGTTCAAGTTAGCAAGAAGGGTGGAAATAGTGGCTTTGTTGGGCAGAGGAACCTGCTAGCCAACAGAGCACGTCTATTAGAGATGAAGCTGGGGCAAAGCCAGCAGAGGAGAGGAGCAATTAGCTAATTCAGGACTTGAGACCTTGCCTTTATTTTCACTGACAATTTTAATCCTGCAATAACCTTTGACCTAAACCTCGGGACAATTAGTGCTGCTGGTGAAGTGGTGGTGGGTTTGAACTTCTGCCTTCCTCCCCAGGCTGAGTCAATACTTTTGTATTCTATTACATGCAATTGAGGTAAAAGGGTTTATTTAAGCTAACAAACGATTCCTTCCCACAATAGAATCTCTCTCCCAGTTAGTGAATTGGCTCTTCCAGGCATCCTATGTTTTGTCTGCAGCCAAAGCCTGCATTTTTTTTTGCTTTGTCCTCTTCTCTCCTCTTTGCTTCCCTCCTCTTTGCCTTCACAATTAAATTGAGTGTAACTGGCATCCACCCAGCACCTATTTCAGGCCAGGTTCTTCGATCTCCGTACAGTTCTGGATCATCCCAGAAGGATCTCACAGCCCAGCGAGAAAGGCCGACCTGTACGCAGATCAGTTACAAATTATACCGCACAATGACGAGTGCGAAGTTACTCAGCAAGTCTAGACGAAGGAGACGGATGATGGTGTGATCTTTGTGCAGAAGTGTCTGGAAAAGGAGACAAGACTCGGGACATTTTTAACCATTAGACACAAGACTTCCATGGCCCAAACAGGGATTTTATCCAAGTGGTCTGAAGGGTGGGTATTTAAAGGGGAAGTATTAAAAACAACGTGGCTGCCTTCTCACTCCAGAGTCCAGGTTTGGTGTAGGCTCTGTGCTGCCATGTGGAGTCATGTACGTCAGCGAAGCTTTGCCCCATCCTCACCCTCAGGGACTGAGTCTTGACTATCACAGCTTGTCACACTAACTGTGTTCCCTTTGCCAGGAACTGGCTGAAGAAATGACATGTGGTCATGTTCTGGCCAAGAAGCTATGAGGGCAAGTCTGGGGTGGGGGTTGGGGTCATGTTTCTACGGATGCTTCTTATCTTTTACAAACAGACACAAGGAGCTCATCTTCCTTTTTCTGAGTCTGAACTTTGGTGAGGATGAGACGGCTGGAGGTGTTGTAGCTTTCTGGCAACCACGAGGAAAGCTAGCTGTTGTGTAGAGGATGGCAGAGCAAAGAGATGGAAAAAACTTGGGTTTTTGATGACATTGCCCAGTGGCTAAAGCAATATGGGGCATTCTCTTTGTCCGAGACAAAGCAGTTTTCTTGTAGTTAAGTCTCTTACTGTTGGGTTTTTTGTTATGTGTTTCTGAGAGTTTCCCAACTGATACAAGAGAGGAGGTCAAATTTGAAGAACGAGTTCTGAAGAGAAGGGAAGAGAGCATTTTAGGAAAGGATATAGCCCAGACAAAGGTGCTGAGAAAAAAGGAAAAGTAGGCTGGGCACAGAGGTTTACACATATCATCCCAGCACTTTGGGAGGCCGAGGTCAGAGGATTGCTTGAACCCAGGAGTTTGAGATCAGTGTGGGCAATATAGTGACACCCTATCTCTAAAGAAAGTAAAAAATAAAAAAACTTAGCTGGGTGTGTGGTGAACCCCTGTAGGGCCAGTTACTCAGGAGGCTGATGCTGGGAGATCGCTTAAGCTCAGGAGACTGAGGTTGTAGCAAGCTATGATTAGGCCTGGATGACAGAGTGAGAGTTTGTGTCTTAAAAAAAAAAGAAAGAAAAGAAAGGAAGGAAGAGAAAGGAAGGAAAGAAAGGAGGGAGAGAGGAGGGGAAGGAATAAGAAAGAAAAAAAAAAAAAGAAAATAGGGAAGGTGCTGCACGGGGAATACAGTAAGTTCATGGCAGATCTAGATCTGAGAAGAGGTCAAATAGGGTTCAGCCACTTAGGGAGCACCCCTTGCCCTCTCTCTCTTCCTCCTTCTGTCCCTCCCTTCCGCTTGAGGGGCTCCTCTTCTTCAAGCGGTCTCCCGTACACATGTTCCTAGGCAGGCAGCAGCAGCCTGAGCCTAGACAGAAAATGTTTACCGGGTACTCTGCACCAGTCCCTGTGCAGGGCTGAAATGAATGAGGTCTGGTCCCTCTCATCCCCTCTGAACAGAGCTCTCCGTCCAGGAACAGAGACTAAAACATAAACCCATGTTTCTAAATATATGGTCAGTTTCAGGTGAGAGGGTTTCAGATGGTTTGTGGTCTCACATTTGTTTTTTATTTTAACATGGTAAGTTTATTTTGACAATCAATTTCTATATAGGGTAGAAATATAAATTTTCTTTTTAAATACATTCAAGCCAAGAAATAGTTCGTTTAAGAAAAACTGGTTGGTAATGTTACAGGTGGTATGTGGAGCTAGTAAAACTTGTGCAATGAGAATTAAATAAATATGTGCTTGTGCACAGGCACGTGTGTGTGTGTATGTGTGTGTGTGTGTGTGTGTGTGTAAATGAGTGATACGTTCATCTCAGTCTTTTTTCCAGGCATATGAGAACAGGCTTCTGTTCTTTTAGGAACTGCTGTTCCTGAATTTTATGTGTTTTTATGTGTCTCTGGGAGACACCAGGTAAATATACAACCTTCCCCACTTCCACTGTAGTTGGTTGGTCTGGAATTTTTTCAGACATGAAAAGCCCCTCTCTAACGGGAGAGGCTATGAGGCTTGAGGCTTGGAAGCCATTGGCTGCCTGTTTCTTGCCCTGCCGCAGACACTGAGTGGGAGGGAGAGAGGCCGGGAGGGAGATAGGCAGGCCAGGAGAAGGAGAAGTGAGTGATACAGTTGATTATCATTGATGGTGCCACAAACCAAGTCAGTGGACACCAAACCTTTGCTCCCAGGGGAAACCAGGGTTAGGTTCCCGTGAGCTTCTGGTCACAGTGTTTCCATCAACTATTCAATACATAACCTTGCTGTTTGTGTGTTTCTGTTTAAACACCTTATTATATACATACATTGTTGATTGATAGAGTGCCAGTGGCACTATAACTCCTGCCTGGAAGAAGCTCATTCAGCACAAAAATGACAAAAATGTGGCACTGAACGGACCAGGAAAAGGATACTTGTTTACAAAATAAGAGCTGAAACAAGGAGGCAGAGCATTGCCTTGTTTGACCTTAGCTGGGAACTCGTGCATCAAGTGACTCAAACAATTTTCACCACTCTGCTCATGTCCATGAATGACCATGTAAGTACCAGGAATATCTATTTGGGAGTTGGAAATAAATATGAGGAGTAGGCAAATTTACAAATACAGAATCTGAATAATGAGAATTAACTATATACAGTAGACAAATATATATTATATTATACATAATATATAATTATCTATCTATAATAATGTTGAGAAAGACAGAGAGACTGAGCGCTCAGCTCTAGTGGATTTTGAGTCACTAGCTCTAGCTATCTGCTTGCTCTTCTTATTGTATGAGTATTATCTTTCCTTTTTTTTTTTTTTTGAGACAGGATATCACTCCATCACCCAGGCTGGAGTGTAGTGGCATAATCACAGCTCACTATAACCTTGAACTCCTGGAGTCAAGCGATCCTCTTGCCTCAGCCTCTGGAGTAGCTGGGACTACAGATGGATGCCATCATATCTGGCTAAATATTTAAATTTTTTGTGGAGATGAGGTCTTGCTCTTTGGTCTCAAACTCCTGGGCTTAAGTGATCCTCCCACCTCAGCCTCCCACTGTGTTGAGATTATGGGCATAATCCCATAAGGGCCCAATGTAGATTAAAGTTTTGATTATATGAAAGATTTCCAGGTCCTTTACACATTCACCTCCCCTTTTTCCCCTGCTAGCTAATTCAATTGGAGTTCTGTTGCTTACAACCAAAGGAGTTCTGATTTAGTATATAAAGCCATAGCACATAGTAGGTCCTTGGTGAATATGAATCCCTTCCTCCCTTCATAGAATGCAGGGTTGCCTAAAACCCTGACTGTTAAAGAGAGAGATAGTGGTGAGGAGAAGAAAGGCTTTATAATAAAACAAAAATAAGGAGACAACTTATTTCCAACTCTTCTATTTACCTTTTGCTGTAGCAGCAGTTGTTTCTTGCCATGTTCCAGTACAGATGGAAAAGTCACTGAATTACAAACCCAGTTGCAAGCTATTTTTGGTGGAGTTGTATGTGGTGGTGGGGTGTGTGTGTGTGTGTGTGTGTGTAATGTACGCATTGGGATTCTTGGCCACCGCCTCTGTTTGTATCAGCTGTCAGCAAATCAGAGGCGCCATCCACGTTTGTCATAATTCATTACATTAATTAACCACTTTTGAGAACTGGGCTGGGGCCAAAGGGGATGCGGGGGAGGGAAGCCTCCACATTGTTGTGTCTCAACCTTCTGGGTCAGAATTTCCACGGTTTGATGGGCTGCCATCGCCTGCACATGTGTCCCCTAACACGCGGACCTTGATGAAATCATCATGTTTACATCTTTGAATATTCTGTGCAGATGATGCCTATGGCAGGAAGCCAGTGGCAAAGAGCATCCCAGAACTTGGCTCTGGAGGCTCAACTCTATACCCAAAAGAGTTTGAAATTACCCTGACGTCTGATACCAAACCAACCGGCCGTCCTTCTCCAGCCCGTCCTTTCCTGGCCGGTTCCCTGGGCTGGCTGACTGCCGTAGGCCTTCTGCAGGACAAATGGTGCCAGCTGTACCAGCCCCACTCAAGACGCAGTGGGGAGAAGCCATCCTTTCTCATGTCCCCTATTTCAGTGAGTAGTGCCATTGCCTGCCCAGCTGCCAGGCTTGGAACCTGAGGGCATTCTTGACTCTTGGCACATACAATCTCCATATCCTGTTGATTCCTCTTTATTAGCATTTCTCAAGTCCTTTTCCAGCTCTCTGTGAATATTCCCATCTGGGCCTCCGTCACCTCTCACCTGGATCACGGCGGCAACCTCATCCTCAGTGCCATTCTGCCTGGTCTCTGCCCCCCATCTTTCCTACAGATTGCAGTCAGGACTTTTTCTCAACTGCAAATAGAAGCATGTCACTGTCTGGCTTTATTAAATTCTCCTATGATTTCCCATTGATTCTGGACTCTTCATGATGCCTTGCAAGGCCTTTCCTGACCTGGCCCTATTCTCCAGCCTCCCTAATTTTTATTTTTTCATTTAAGTTAGTTTCTATTGCATGCAACCAAAGATCTTGATTTGTGCGTCATCAAAATTTATATTTCAGCCAGGCTTGCTGGCTCATGAGTGTACTCTAGGAGGTGGAGACGGGAGGATTGCTTGAGGTCAGGAGTTAGAGACCAGTCTGAGCAAGAGCAAGACCCTGTCTCTACAAAAGAAAAAAAAAAAAAAGAAAGAAAAATTAGCTGGGCATGGTGTCATGTGCCTATAGTCCCAGCTACTTGGGGCACTGAGATGGAAGGATTTCTTGAGCCCAGAAGTGTGAGGTAGCAGTGCATTTTGATAGTGTCATGGCGTTCCATCCTGGGCAACAGAACAAAAAAAAAATTATGTTTGTTCTGCATATCAGATTAAGGACAATTTTATGTATTTTTTCCAACAGAAATGTCCTAGATTCTAATTATGTGCTCAGGAACTAAGCCGTGATAAATATTGAGCTATGGAGTCTTTGATGATATCATTTAAGCTACTAGATCAAACTTTACCTGAAGTCAATGCCAAAAAAGGACATCACCTGCTTCATCCTCATCCAGTTATCTGCTGAGCTGATACATCCACACCTATCATCGATCTTTTGTCTACCTTGGTGATGAAAGTAATTGTCCTCTGCACATCAGTTACAGTTTACAAAGTACTCTCACATCCATTATCTCATTTAAACCTGTCAACAATCCTGGGAGACATGTGTAATTGTATCCATTTTATACATGAGAGAACCTAATCCAGAGAGGTAACAGGTTCGCCCAAAGTCACTGAGCTAGTGAGAAGCAGAACTAGTCTTTCAATCTTGTCCTCTGATTCGGATCTTATATTTTTTCTTATATTCATTCATTCATTCATTCAAGAATGGCAAAAGTTATCAAATGCCTGCTATGTGCAAGACAGCTTGCTAAACTTTGGAAACTCTCCAGTGAATAAGACAGGGTCTCTATCCTTAAGGAGCTCACTGTCTTGCAGGAGACAGACAGTGGTAGTGCTATGTGAAAACATCTGTGATGAGGGGCCATCTCTTTATAATGATCCTGGACAGCTGGGCACCAAGACTCAACTACTTGTGGTCTTTTTGCGTCTCTGCTTAAGATTCAAATTCCACGCTTGTGTGCAGTAAGGAACAGGCAATTGCTCAGGAGGATATTGGGACATTGTTCGAAAAAGGAAATGGCAACAACAAATGTCTACTATAATTTAGGATGCTTGAGCCACTCAATGGAGTCTGGGGTTGTTGTGCCTTGATGGTGGTGAAGAGTTACACTTGCTGTAGGATCTAGTTTTATTGTCTCGGTGCCGGTAGTACAGTGGTTACGGCACCAGCCACAGACCCCAAGGGTGGTGGGTTTGAACCTGGCCTGGGACAGCTAAACAACTGAAACCAAAAAATAGCCGGGCGTTGTGATGGGCGCCTGTAGTCCCAGCTACTTGGAAGGCTGAGGCAAGAGAATCACATAAGCCCAAGAGTGAAGAGCCAGAGGTTGTTGTGAGTGTGACACCACGGCACTCTACGGAGGGCAACAAAGTGAGACTCTG
>CAUYRH010075535.1:0-16883 GCA_963574655.1 Perodicticus potto | reverse complement strand
GGGGAGGGAGAGGGTGGGGGGAGAGAGGATAAAGGGCAGGATCACACCAGTGGTGTATATTTGAATGGTCAGGAGAAAACTTCTAAATACGGATCAAAAATGTTCTCACATAGTAATGAGAAAGTCTCTTGAATGTTATTGGAATCAGGTTGATGAAAATATCTCCGATTGTATCTGAAGCCCGCACACTGTACCCCATGATTGAATTATTGTACACAGCTATGATTCAATAAAAAAAAAAAAATGCTTCATGACATCTAGGATCACAGCAGTAGACCCAGGATGGTGGCAATGTGGTTTCTTTCCACCCACATGATAAGTTATCCTAAAATCCACAGGAGGTTAGGTCTTCTTTACGACAGAGCTAATTTTGCTTTTTGTTTTTTATACTTTATTCAGATTAATATGAGGGTCCAGTATTTCTGTTACATTGTTCTCACTTCCAGGGTAAAGTCCCATTTGTAGAAGAGCCCCTCAACCAGGGGGCTACAGAGCTAATTTTGTTTTCAATGGACACATATCATTTGATTCACGAGAGCTTTAAATGACACTTGAAAGAATTATTGACAAGTGTTTTCAACACATGTGCACATTCCATACAAATTTACCATCTATTAAAAAAAATGTTGTGTTTCTCTGAGAGAGAAAGAGAGACGGAGAAAGAGAACTCAATTCAGAGAGTTCTGAATTGAAAAAGAAGATTTAAAAAAGCCTTGGATAAACTGGAGAGAGCAGACATAGATAATTCAAATATAAAAATATACCCAGAAACACGTTTCGGCTAAATCAAAATACAAAGTATAGTTAGTAGGTGCTTCTTATTCAGCAAAATCACAGACTTTGTGCTTGGTTGTGGTTGGTAGTGGCATTTCTTGCTAATGGATAGCAAATTTGACTAGAGTACGTACATGGGTTGAAAACACATGTGAATCTGTCTCAGGTACAATATAAGGTGCTCATGAGCTAAATGTTACCCGTCCATTAAATTTCTCAGAGACAAATTGAGAGAGAGAGAGAGAGAAATGCTTCAAAATAGATCCAGAAATAAACCCATTCTCACCAATTCCACTGCTCTTACCTTGGTCCAAGGCACTGCCATAGTGTCTATCATGGCTACTCCGTCTAGTTTCAACTAGCAAGGAACTGAATTTGTAGGGTCCAAGCAAAATGAAAATACAGGGCTCCTCAATTCAAAGAGCAGGGAAAAAATGACAATGAAGGTACAAAAATACAAAGTTGTCTTCTTTTTTCCCAGTCTCCTCTTTTCTACTTGTCATGGTGTTTGTTAATTTGCTGTTCACTGCCTTGCTTCCAAGGTCACAGGGATACTTGCCGGTGAGGACAGACCCTCCCCACACAGGTGATGACTCCCACACAGGTCTTGCTGGGAGGTTGACAGGACTCCCGTAGAAGGATGCTCTGTAGAAGAAAGAAACTTCCAGAAAAAGTGGGGTTATTCAAAATGGCAAACAGAGAGGAGTCCAAGGGGCCCAGAACAAAATACTGCATGAAACACACAAAAGCACACTCAAGCAGGATTGCAGAGTGCAGACAGGTGCCCCCTAGAGGATGGAGAGAGAGGGGCACAAAGGGAATCCCACAGGGGAGAGAGAGGAATGGAGAGGATCCATATATTGGATCTGGTATTCTACTTTTCCAATTGAGATTTTGCCTGCAATGTCAAGTGATCATTGCACTTTCTTTTACTTAAGAGTCACAAGAATAATCAGAGAATCTGCCAGAGGTCACATCCAGGAACTGAGACAGCAAGAGAAGTAAAAAATAACATTCCAATTACATTGTGGAAGTCCTGCTTAGTTCTGGCCTATTTTAAGTGCTTACTTGATGCTTAGAAAGGGATGCAGCATAGCATTAAAGCACAAAGACTTCCAAATCCATAGACCAATACTCTAATTCTCGTTCTACTGCTACTAGTTATACAGCCGTGGACCAACAATTTATAGATTTCAGTTTCCTTTTCTATAAAACATTGAATCTTGTACTCTGAAATTATAACTCAAGCTTGGTTATTCCTTAGTACTCAGCACACTGTCTAGTTATTCCTTACTACTCAGCACAGTGTCTCATATAAAGTAGAAACTTCACAAATAAATATTTTAAAGTAGATGAGTGAAAGAATGAACAGGACTTCTCACTCAATTAAAATCGATGATTTCCATTGTTAACCTTCGTCTTATGTAGAGAGGGAGGTAAATACAGATGATGCAGAAACTCCAAAGAGAGACAAAGCCACTGTGGATTTTAGTTAAGTATAAAACAGCCAAAATTCCTTACACAAAAAAATGTAACACTCCTTAGAGATGTGTTAGATACATTGTATACAAAGACGACCCTAACAAGTACTTTTCTCTCAATCTTTTTCCTAACATAAACAGAACTATTCATATTCATGAGGTGGGAAAGCATTTCAGATTTGGCTTTCTGTAAATTTTCAAGGTAATCTGAAAAACAATGAAAATGACTAAAATGCTAAAAGGTAAGTTTTCTAGAAAAGAATTTACTTTGCCTAGAAAAGAAATGATGACTTGGGGATAACATCTTCAGGCTTATAACATAGTAGATAAGAACGGTAGGAAATCTAATTCAGTTCAATTCCACAAAAATGTATCATCAGACTTTGCCTGAAAACACTTCAAAACATTGTTTACATATTCAAACGCCTACAAGGACTGGCCAAGGTGCACCAGATAGGCCAAGCTATAGGTGCTAAGGAATGGTAAGAATTGTTGCAAAACAGAAATGCATCCTCTATATATACAGGAGATCAATTGTCAAGAAGCTCCAGATAACACCCTGTAGGAACTCAGATGCATATTTGCTAGAATTTCCATATTTAAGGGAATCTTGCCATTAATTTTATCTGAAATTTTCTGAGTTTTAAATGTTGGCAATTCTTAAAAAATCCCTTATGTGGGCTGAAAAAAAACAAGCTTTGGCCTATGTGTAGCCAAAGCTCTTAAAAGTTTGCTGTTGTTTCATAGTTAAATGTTACTGATGTTCAGACATTACAATAATCATACAAGTTATTGGCCTGTTACCCATCATCCTTTTAGATTTTTTAAAGATATTTGTACAGGTAACACAAGTAAATGCACAATCTTTGTTTTTTTCTTTCTTTTCCTTCCTTTTTTCTTATTTTCTTTCTCTATCCTTCCTTACTTCCTGCCCTACTTCCTTCCTCCCTCCTTCCCTTTCTTCCTTTTCTTCTTTTTCTTTAAAAAAACTAGGTGAGCTTTTCTCCAGCTTCCTATTAAGCTCAATACTGGCGAACTTGGTTCTGTCAAAAGTGTGCCTAGAGAATCATTAATCCTTTGAGTTGAAGGCTTCCACAGTCTGCGCCTCGGCTGCCTTCCCTCTGTTGAGGAAGACACTCTGATCTTAGCCTCGTAGAGAAGTGAGTAGGAAATAAGAAAGGAAGTAAAGCCCAGCAGAATCAGGGTGCCCTGGTTAAACTTCTCACTTCATGTTCTTCTTTATTTGAGCATCACCCAATCAGGAGTGCATACATTCTGGGGGTGGGTGGGTGTGTCATAAAGGGGAGTCATGGGGAAACAGGTATGCAGGCGGAGGGCCCCTCCAAAGCTCCAGCCTATGGAAAGAAGAGGCCGAATCCCAAACACTGGCCCTCAAAGAAAGGGAACAAAAAGGGAAGAGAGGCAAGAGTTTGTCCTAATTTTATCAATTCTGCTTCAATCCCTTTAATTTTCCTAGAGAAATACTCTATCATTAAAGTCACTCCTTGGGCCTTTGATTTAAATTACTATTTTTTTTTTTTTTTTTTTTTTTTTTTTTTGGTGAGGGTGGAGGGGAAAAAAACGAAAAGCCTTGGAATACTCCCTGATATTATGGGCAACACAGTAACATTCACTGTGAAAGTCCCCGGAATGTTAGAATTGCTGACTAGAGATGTCACCACAAGTAACAGAAGCAGGTCACCATCACCCCAACCCAGTTTCAGAGGACATTTTTTGTCTGTCTAAATGTCCCTTTCGGAAGTATGAGATGTACCAGGAATTCTCCTGGGAAAACTTCAGGCCTGTGATTGCACTTCCATCCAATCAGGGACCCCACATGTAACACTTTCCCATTTATAATGTTTGCTTTTCTTAGTCATTTTAAAAAACTAAATAGGGAAATAATTTCATGTAATTTCACGTGTGCAATTAAAATGGGGTTGGAAAAGACTGTGACAGAGGAAAATGTGAACGACATTCCTGCAGTGTGTTTGCATACCCACTCAAACAACTGTTATGCACATTCCTAAAAAAAGGAAAATACTTTCTAGCAATGAAAACCAAGATCCTTCCTTAATGCAGGATCACAATGTAGCCTGCACTTTTGGAGAAAGGGGGTAAAGCATCAGAAAAAAACAAAGGGTGTGCCACCCTGATTTTTCCATTAAATTGAAATCTCTTTGCTTCTGTATTTGGCACAAAGAAATTTCAGATTACAGACAAAGTCAGGTGGTATGTTGTTTGCTTTATTTTCTTATTAGCATATAGTGAGTAAGTGTTTGCTGGTTAATTTCTGGAAGCTAGCATCATCTTGGTAACCTACAATATATACAGAGAGCTGCTAAGATAAATTCTTTCCCACAAAGAACTTACTATCCAGGTAGGGCATTCAGAACCAGACATGAATCATAAACTTTTTACAGCAAATATAAGCTCAGTTCCCTTAATTTATGGTGGAAGAAATTGTATCCCAGGGAGGCTGGATCCTAGAGTCACTGAGCTAAACAGAGAACAGAGCTAGAACCCAGCTCCTTAAATCCCAGGGCCCTGTCCGTTAAGTGTCATGTGAAGTAGTCCAGACTATGCATCACAGTAGTTTAGTTTTATGCAAAAATAGGGCTTTTGTTGAGTCTTGAAGGATTTATATGAGACTCTTATCCTTGGTGGGGAGTGGAGGGGAGACGGAGAGGAAAACCAAAAATGACTTTGGCAGCTCTTTGAATGCCCTGTAATTACACACAAAATTGTAAATATAATTGTGATTTCTGACAAATTATCATTGTTTTTTTTTCACGAACACCAGTGGTCTTTCCATTTATTTTATTTTATTTTTTACAGTTCCTTACATTAAATTTTTTTTCTTTTTTTAATTAAGTCATAAACACATCGATCATGTATCTATTAATGCATTTATGGGTACAATGTGCTGATTTCATATACAGTTTGGAATGCTTACATCACACTAATTAATATATCCCTCACTTCATTCACGTAATTAATTATCGTGTTAAGACATTTATACTCTTAAAAAAGATGGAGACTTTACCTCTTTTATGTTTACGTGGATGAAGCTGGAACATATCCTACTTAGTAAAGTATCTCAAGAATGGAAGAAGAAGTAGCCAATGTACTCAGTACTCTTATGAAACCAATTTACAATCACTCGCACTTTCATATGAAGATAGATCACTACTATGGCTCAGGATGAAGGAGGGAGGAGGGGGCATGGAAGGGGAGGGAGGAGATCAGATGGGGAGAGGGTGAATGGTGGAACCAACCTACGGTGTATATTGCAAGGGTACACGTAAGATCTATTACCATTGCTTTTTAAGAGTCCCAAAATTACTCTTGAAGGAAAAAAGAAAAAAGTTAAGAACTGTAAGGCAGAGAACCATAGACAGCCAAATATGGGAGGGAAGGGCAAAGCCCTTGAAATTGGTGACCACCTTGCAAACAAAAGACCAGAGCACACTGTGAGTGTCAGGAGGAAGACCGAGTCAGGGCACAGCGGGAAGCCAGGTCATGCAGGGGCTTCGAAGTCCCAGGGGAAGGTTAGTATTAGGGAAATAGGCAACTTTTACACCAGCTTATATTGCTACTATAACTCAGTACATATTTGGAAACTTTGGTAACTAAAGGGAAATATTTCGAATGTATTGGATATAAAAGGAACTCAGCTACACAGAAACATGATTATCTGCAGGTTTCAGACAGCCATGTCTTCACGTTATATTTTAATATTTTGAATTTCTCTATTGCCCTTAGATTACATCCAGGGCTGAAATGTGCCTGGTCCCATCAACCAAGTTAATATTAACACAAAGACACAGAAATTTGGTAGTGTTGCTTTATAAAACATGGGCCTGTCTAGGTACAAAGATGTGAGCCATTCCTGCTTAAATAGTATGGAAATGGGCCGTGAGCTGTGTTCCTGGAATAGTAAGCATTTCAGTACCATTGACTAACCATTTATCTAAAGTCTTAGGAAATGAATTAGCTTTCCCCCACTAACAGCTGATTAGTCACTTCGAAATGAGCTTTCTTATTTTACTTGGATGGTTTCCCTCCCACTTACCCCCACCCTGCCTTTGGACAAGTTCTGGCTAACACAGGGTTATTCCATATCACTTGAAGAATGGCATGCCCCGACTACCATGTTTGCTGACAAATGTCAATCAAATGTCTCAGAGCTACCCCAGCGTGTCAGCCATCGTCTGAACCATACTTTCCCAAGAACTCCTTAGCATGGCATCTTTGTTCTGTTTTCAGATAAACAGATCCAATTCCTCAACAAACAGACTGCTACAGTCCTTTTGATAACAGTGTAATAATTCAAAACAAATGATTCTGGGCTTTGATGATAGCACTTTTATGGGTCATGAAGAAATCCTCCCACCAACATCTGTTTGATTTTATCTACTTGAACTTTATCCTCCAGTTGAAGATTTATAAGCTGAAATCATCCCAGCCTATTAAAGTCAAACTAATGTTCAAGCACTAAGCAGAGAATGAAAGTGCATTTCCTAGTCATCTACCTTTTGAAATGCTGTTGTGAGCAAAAGAATATCAAAAATTTGGAGGGTTTTATATGTGGCTGAGCCTGAGCCAAAGATCCCATGACAGTGATCTGAGCAATACAATTTGTGCATTTTAGGAAAGATAAGTTATTTACAGAATCATTCTTTTAAAAATACAACAAAAAATATAGAGGTTGTTAACATTAAAGGCAGTTTTTTAGTAAAATATATTATAGGTCAAGGAAATGCAATCCAGATTTTTCTCTCTCATTTTTTCTTCTCTTTTAATTTCCTTATCCATTATAAGTTTTTAAATGCTGGCTCAATAATACATAAGTTTAACTTATTACCCTCCAAAGCAAAGGATGAGCAAAGACAAATACTAATTTGATCAAAGGAACAGCAACAGTGCAAAGGACTGGTAGTCAGGAACCCTGGGTTCAGATCGCGAATCTTCCATGAGCTCACTAATTCAGTCAGGCTGATAGCCAGACTAGCTCCCTAGCTGCGTGTGTGTGCGTGTGTGTGTGTGTGTGTGTGTGTGTGTGAGAGAGAGAGAGAGAGAGAGAGAGAGAGAAATGTCTCTGTCTTCCCAACAGGGGAGGTGCAGCAAGCATTTTGCTATATGGAGAATACAATTTTCTTTCTCTGCCATTTACTCCTTACCGTGTGAAGCAAAGGAAAGGATCACACTTCTCCCCTAGTTTCACTTCTGTTAACTTCACCACTCTCATGTCTTTGCTTTCCTTCCAAATCTCTGCATTTATGTACCTTCTCTCTCCTCTCCTCTCTTTCTCTGCAAAACTCTTGCACTACCTCTCCACTCAGAAGTTAAAAATACGTATAACGAGTCAGCACTAAACAGGTATTCCAGATTAATTCATATACTTAATTTCAGATTAGATATATTTTAGATGGCAGTGGCTAAATAAAAAAAAAAAGCTTGAAAAGAGCCTTTAAAAATATTAAATCATTTTAGTATTTTAAAGATGAGGATACTATGGTACAAGTACTTGCTACCCTTAGAAAAGGCATAAGTAGGTCATGTATTCATTCATTTTTTTTTTCTTTTTTTTCTTGAGACGGAGTCTCACTCTGTTGCCTGGCTAGAGTGCTATGGCATCACAGCTCACAGCAACCTCAAACACTTGGGCTAATGTGATCCTTTTGCCACAGCCTCCCAAGTAGCTGGGACTACAGGCACCTGCCACAACACTTGACTGTTTTTCCAATATTTAGTAGAGACGGGGTTTCACTCTTGATCAAACTGTTCTTGTACTCCTGAGCTCAAGCAATCCACTGGCCCCAGCATCCCAGAGTGCTAGGATTATAGGCCTGAGCCACTAGGCCCGGCCCATTCATTTTTTTAGTAAGCAACTATTATTCACCTAGCCTAGTACTCAATGCTAGAATGGTATGATAAAGAAGCATAAATCTCATTTCCGATCTTACAAAATGTGCGGCTACAGTGGGAGGAGGAAAAGTGGGGAGTGGCTGGTATTGCTACAGTAATTAATTGCACCAACATGTATGTAAGAATGCTATTGAGACAAGAGCAAAGATGGTAATACAAGCCTCTGAATAGGAGATTTGACAGAGTTATGTCACGGATAATTTCCTCAAGAAACGTAAGCCGAGACTTCTAAGGTGAATGGAGTTTACCAGGCAAAGAAGAGAAAGCAGAGTGCTTCGGGTTGGGGGAAAGCCGATGCAAAGGCCCTGTGGCCTGGAATTATGAGTGATCAAAAGAGAAGAGATTTTATTTGGCTCTAACAGAGGGAGGAGAGTGGGAAATGTGAGCCCAGAGGGGTGAGGTGCAGACAGACCAGGTGGGGCCTTGTGGTTTTATTAAAGTTCCTCCTCATGCTCCATTTATCTGAAAATGATTGAAGAGCTTTATGCGGGGTGTGGCCCAATTAAATTTACATTCTGACTAGGTAGCTCCACCGTTCTGTTCATACTGGCAGAGGCTAGACTGATCACTCACAAATCGATTAGAAGGCATGAGTCCAGGCAAGCAACAGGGACTCCTGGCCTGGGTGGACACAGCAGAGACGAAGAAAAACTGGCAGATGGTGAGATACCACAGGGGTAAAATGTACAGGATCGTGTGATGGATTAATTAGAAGATGGAGGTATAAAGGATGACTTTCAGACTTCTGAGCTGCAGACAGGGTGGACGCTAGTGCCCTGACCCAGATAGGAGACCCTGAGAGCTGGCCAGGTCTGGGAGACGATCACAAGCTCCAGCTCACACATGCTGATTTTGAGGTGTCTTTGAAACTTCCAAGAGAGGACGTCAAGTGAGTACAAGAACCAGATCTGGACTCTAAGACTTCCAGTTCTTTCCAGTAAGTTCTTACAGCTAGGACAGTGTTCATCTGCAGAATAAAGGTACTTCCCGTTTGTTTTTGATCTGTTTGTTGATTATGACACTCAGGATAAAGTATGATAAAATAGATTGATAACTAACTTTGGAATCTAAATAAAATACAATTTTTCTTATACCAATAATTTTTGGATAATCTCAACAATAAATGTAATATTTAAATAAGATTTAGTATGGGAGATGATTTAGAAAATTTTCCATGGAATTTGGAGTTAGCTACTGGTAAGTGCCAAAACATTTAAATTATCTGATTTCTGTGTTTCGGTGATTAATTTATTCAATTAAACTCTTAGAAATAGGATCTTGGGCAGGCAGACATCTGCATTTTCTATACATCTGGTTTATCTGCCCAAATAATAAGCATTTAAATGTTAAAATGACATTTATGGATTTAAGGAGCTAATAATTATATTTAGTGGAAGATCCCACATCCGAATCTAAAATTCTACTTAAAGAAGTCATTTAACCGCTTTTGACCCTAATTTCTGTATATATAAAAATAAAAAATTGCTTTTCACCTACGTGGTGTAACATAACTATTAAAGACACAGAGATCATATAATTGAAGCTGTGTTCTCCTGAGATGCACTCAGCAGTTAATATCAGCATCTGGGCCTCATCACAGATACATCTCTTATCACCTCTGCTGACCTCTCCCTAAGTGCCGCCACCTAGTATTTATTTGCAAAATATGAACATGTGTCACACTTAAAATTTAAATTCTTCTCACTTTGTTGAAGAGAGACCAATATATTTGTCACAGATGCAATTTTCAGGAGGCTCAGATATGCAGGATTCTATATATGACTGTCTGATTTCTTTTGCTCTAAACAGCAACCAAGACTCTTTACACACGTGAAAAGTATTTTGCCACCAGGAGAGGGAGATGACCCCAAAGATTAGCCTGTGCTCTCCCCACTGTCATGCACCCAGCCCCCTTTTGAGGAAACACTTGTAAAGAAAGCTCTATCTTTCCAAATTACAAACATGCTCAAAGAAATTTTTCGTTTACAATAAATAAAAATTCCAGGGTCAAATATCATCAGACAAATTTATGATGACTGAAAAAATATAAAAGCTTGAATAAATCCCAAAGAAAGGAAAAATTATATAAGGATAGTGTTGGTCGTTACCCCAAGAGTAGGACTAAAGCCAAAAATCTTAAGAAGAGTTCTGAGGCTGACTCACTATCTTTCCTCATTAATACCTGAAAGCGATCTTCTTAATCTCAGTTCTAAAATGTAAGTAATATTGTGGGGATCAACCCAATCAATGGGATTTTCCTTTCAATTTCTCTTGTCCACGAAGTTTTATGCAAAGACAATAAGATTTCTTACAAATTGTCAGTGAACAAGAATGAAAAAGGAATCCCCTTCCTAGTGGTGAAATGCTTTTGCAAATTTAATGTCCTTGGGATGGGTGAGAGAAAGGCTTTCAACTTTCAGAACTTTTATTGCTTTTAAAATAAACTTTAGCCCCATTTTTGACGGTTTAATTAGCTCCGACCCACTGGATTAGGCTCATTTAGGTTGAGTGCGGGCACTTCTCAGTCAGCAATGCTTCCTAAGCTGCAAACACTTGGCCTGAACAATGAATTAACCAAGGCTCCTAAGTTTTCTGGGTATCCAGGATTACCTCAAACATGGATCCTGATGTTCTATCTCAATTTGATATTAAAGACATACTATCAGACCGAAATTAATTTGAAAAGAAAATCTATCCGATGAACACTGGAAGTAGCAAAAATGTAAGTGGCAATTTTCACTCCTTTGAAAGCTTGCCTATCCAACACTTTCTAGCTAACATTAAACTGAGAAAAAGGGCTTTTGTGGTAAATCAATCCAGTCATGTGTGCGTATTTACAAACTCAAAAGTCTAAAATCATTTTATGTTAAAGGTTTAACACATCATCTTTTTCTAGATCTGTTTATGGGACATTCACTAAGGGAATGTACTTAAAGAACTTACTAATTTAGTCCATCTAATCTTAACAACTTTAAGGAAACTTGAAAAGTAGCTAAAATCAGAAGCCAGAATATTTTTTATTTATACTTATTTATTTGCATGTGGTTTGGCTTACAAGTTCACTAGTATTTGTATACCTGGGCTCCTAAGTAACTAAGTTACTCTTTACCCATTTTATTATGACTAAAGGAGTTTCACTGATTTTAAAACTTCAAGATTATGTAAATTTTTATAAAAGCTTCTAGTTACATGTTGAATACCACACATTATTTTCTCTAGAACATAGAGGAGATGAAAAGAGAAGTGTAAGGAAGAAAAGGACTTTTAGAATGAAAACAGATAATAGCTTTAAAGGTTTTGTTTTTTGAAGGCTCCCTGTGGCCCTTTTCATTATAGATGCCTTGATTTGAAAATTTTTCTCTTGGAGTAAATTCCCCAAACCAACACCTTAGTGACAACCTACAGAAACAGACATGTTTTTGAACTTTTCTTCAATCTGACTTCAGCAAAGTAAGCCATGAGAATCAGGTGAAATGCAAAGTCTGTTTACATGCAGTGAGAATGCTGGTGACTCACCAATTCTAAGTTTTTTCTATGTGGTCAGTCCAGTTCTAGTGTAGTTTTGCATAAAACTATCAGCTCATTCAACTTAACATGAAATAACACAACTTCTGGGTGACAGACTGGTATAAAGGAGGCTATTAAGGTATTACGTGGCTTTGGAACAAGTCCTTTTCCATGCAAAACTCTCTTACCCAACTGGAATTTGAACTCATGGCCTTGTCCTCGGCCTCAAGAATAGTATTTTCTGATCGAGTTGGAAGCTCATATCAAACAATTTAAATATTCATCTACTGTCAAGCAAGTGTATGTGTGTATATATGTAAATATACAAGTGTTTAAAATTCTTATGTTGAAAAGGATCATCTGGCTACACTATTTTATTTTGAAGATTTTTGATGCAGAAATTCTGATAACAACAACAATGACAAAAGGTAGCAGCAGAATTGCTGTTCTGATATAATTACGGTTTCATCCATGCTCTCTCATGTCCTGTGGATTTGCTTTAAACCTGCTAGACCTGTGGGGCCTAATGTCCAAATGAGATACATGGAAAAACAAAGACATGCAGTCTCATGTTACGCAGTCCATCGCTGTCTCCAAACCTTTGCAACGGGATAAAAAGGGTGGTTTTTCCATTTCTTATTTTTAAAGATATAATTCATTTGAAAACCAAAATCTAAAAGAGAGGTACCTATCAGTGCGCATATGACAACATTAGGAATATATCTCCAGTTGAGAGAATAAAGAGTATCAATTACGACTTCAATAAACACAGAAATTGCAAGACATAGTCTGAAACAGTATGAGGTTCAATGTATAATAGAAATATCACTAAGATGCTTTAGACTAAAACCTGAAATAGTATCTTTTGTCAACTCAATTAACAATTTGGTTTCTGAGAGTTTGCCATGAATGGAAAAAAATGCATAAGGATAGGAAGAAATAGCACAAATATCACAAATATGTGGCTAATAGCCTATATGGAATGGCACAAAATGCTGACATCACTGAGGTTTAACCTTATTACATATTCTATTCTGGAGAGAGGACTTCAGGCATCTCTGGCAGGCAGGATCTGCCCAGAAACTTCCCTTTGGGGACACAGGGAGACAGCGTGAGGCTTCTGGACACCCTGAGGAAGGCAAAAGCAGCGGAAATTGGAAATGTCACACGCAATAAAGATGGTTCCAGTCCATGGACCCCTGTATCACTCTCCCTCCGGAGAAACCCTAACTGCCCCCTTCTATCATCGCCCGATTCAGCAGGAAGCAGTTAGATCAAGTCCTCCCCCCTTTTCCCTAACAGCAGTTAGGGTTTCTACTCGGAGAGGGAGAATTGATGCAGGACATTTGGTGCCCTAGCCAGCTAGCGGAGCTGGTGGACCTGCTGCCTCCTCCTTGGCAGTGTTGGTGCTGCAGCAGCCAGCTGAAGAGCCAGCGGGCTGGATGACAGGCAAGGAGGGGGACCTCCAACCCCCACCGGAGGCTCCAATAGTGAAAAAGGCTGGACAACTGCTTAGGAGACACCTGTGCCTTGGTCTCTCCTTCACTTTACACTTAGAACTAAATGTGGAACCCCCATTTCCTATGCCTACGTCAATTTCTTGTGAATTTCCTAGGCCTCAATTCCATGAATGGACTGTATCCATTCATGGATACACTCATTCACCTTGCCCCTGGCCAAAGGGACAGTATTCATTCGTTTCCTGGCCAAGGAACCCATACACCTATATATACCCTGAGGCTAAAGGCCTAAAAGAGGAGATGGGGAAAGACTGGGAGAGGAACGGAGAGAGCTTCTCTCTCCCCACTTGAATTCTCTCCCTCTACCAGGAGCTTTAGTGTTTTCTGTATTCTTTTCTGTAAATAAATTCTGTCTTACTCCTGGGGGGTGGGGGGTAAATAATGTAATAAAGAACAATAAAATACATGTATTTAAAAAAAAAAAAAAGGCAAGGTGAAGAAAAAAAAATACATATTCTATTCTGTCAGACTTTATACTGTCAACTAAGAGTAACTGAGGCTGGCACCCATACCCACATACACCAAGGCTGGTGGGTTCAAACCTGGCCCGGACCAGCTAAAACAACAATGACAACTGCAACACCACCACCAACAACAAAAATCGCTGGCTGTTGTGGCGGGTGCCTGTAGTCCCAGCTACTTGGGAGGCTGAGGTAAGAGAATCACTTAAGCCCAAGAGTTGGAGGTTGCTGTGACCTGTGATACCATGGCACCCCACTGAGGGTGACTGCTTGAGACTCTGTCTCAAAAAAAAAAATAAAAAGAAGAGTAACTGAGTTCCTACATATTTTCTTACCCACATGCTTATCCCTAAGTATAGTATTTATAATATATATGTAGGCTATATTATGTCTATTTACATGTATTGTTATTTTGTTCAAGCATTCCACTCATAAAAAAGCCACTTTATTCATTACATGAATTATTTTAAATTTTTGTTATAATTTTCCAGAATAATTTCTGAATTACACAGAATATTAGATTTGAATCATACAGTATTCTATTTTTGCATATGTGCAGGATATGATTTTACCTGGTAAATAGACAGCAGAAAGACTACTAGGATTGAAGTCAAGACACCTGAGCCCTAGGCACTGCCTGGTCATTTGCTACTTACAAAATCACTGAGTTTAGGTAAAGTCCCATAAGTGATGTTCCTATATACCACATGAGTTCTGAACCAATTTTTAAAAAGCAATAGACTCCAGACAGAAGGAGGACAAGGTATCGCTTTTATTCCTTACCAGGTTGAGAGTAAAGAATGGGATAGGCATCTGCAACACGAACAGGCTTTATACACCTCACCTCCTAAAGACCACGGAGCATCCGTCCACCAACAGCACTACTCAACTACAAACCTCACCAAGCAAGAACTGCTGGTGTAAAACCTATGGCATTAGGAAGGAGAGCAAAAGGTGTACTATCTGTAAGCACGTAGATTCCGAGAGGAGAGGAAGGACGCACCCTCCCACTTCCCCACTTACTGCTCACTGAATCTGTGCTAACCTTGTGACTGGCTATGGCCAGCAGACTGCATTAGAAGTAATGTATAAATCTTGGACCTGCACTGCAGTTGTGTTGATTTTCCATGCTTGTCTCTTTAAACATCTCCACCATGTAAAGAAGCCTAGACTAACCTCTTTGAGGATGAGAGACACATGGAGACAGTGAAACGTGGCAGCCAGCTGGCATGAACACTGGGTGTGTAAGTGAGAACATTTCAGATCATTCGGTCCCAGCCTACCCACCATCCAACTGTAGCAACATGACCAACTCCAGCAAAACCACCAGAACTGCCCATGTGAGCCCAGGATGATGTCTGTGCTGGCCTTAAAAAGGTTAAACAAACAAAATGATTATTGTCCTAAGTCATTAAATTTTGAAAGGATTTACCCTGTGATATAACTGATATAGGAATCTGCACTGGAAATGGGGAGCTGCCATAAAAAAAAAAAAGGTCAAGAAATGCCTGAAACATATAACATAGGACTGAGCAGAGAATAGAGGCCCCAGAAGCAAGAGAAAACTCTTAGTAGAGACAGGAAAGTAGTAAAGACATTATTATCTGGAGACTGGAAAAGTTGGCGATGTTGAGTTAAAGATCTCCAGATGGGGGTGAGCAGGGCAGGAGGGTGTTCCAATGAGAAGAATACTTAGAAGAGAAAGCAGAAGGAGATAGAGAAGGGGAGAGGACCAAGCAAAGACAGAGGCAGAGTTCGGAGTTAGACAGCCACAAGCCAAAGACTGCACCAAGCCACCAGAAGCTGTGAGAGGTGAGGATAGACTTTCCCCTGGAGACCTTAAAGGGAATGTGGCCAGGCTGACTCCTTGATCTTGGACTTCTGGCCGCCAGAGCTATGGAAGAATACATTTCTACTATTGTTTTAAACCATCAGAATTGTGGTAGCCTGTTATAATAGCCCTAGAAAATTAATACAGAACCCAATAATTAATTAATACACCAGAAAAGGTGCCGGCGGTAGAAGAAAATGCCAGAAAGACAATAAATATTGCTTAGTGACATAATCACACTGCTTTTCGGGACATGACCTTCACATCTTCAAAATTATTGATTTAAATTGTGCTCCCCTGGCTTCTTATTGTCAGCTTAAAATTGTTGTGGTCCTAGAGCTTAAATTGGTTATTTAAATTGCATCTATGAATTCTCTACATTTTAAATATTGGTATTGTGTACTAAATGTGTGGAGAGCGAGAGACAGCTCTCAGGCACACATGCTACATTTCATCACTCTCTGCCTTGATATTTCTATTGCTTCTAGCCAAGCACTTTCCTTCTAGATAAGAACATCAAAATGCAATGGAATGTGAGTAGCTTTTATACTAACCAGTGTCATTTCTGTTCCAATTAAACTATTACATTTCAGGATTTCTTTTCTGTGTATCCCAAAATAATATTAGAAAACAATAAATTTGTGGGCCAGGCATAGTGTCTCATGCCTGTCATCCTAGCCCTCTGGAAGGCCAAGGCTGGGGGATCACTTGAGATCAAGAGTTCTAGACTTGCACAAGCAAGAGCAAAACCTGATTCTACTAAAAATAGAAAAATTAGCTGGGGCCAGTACATTGTCTCCTCCCCATAGTCTTAGTACTTTGGAAGGTTGAGGCAGGTGGATTTTGTGAGATCAGGAGTTTGAGACCAGCGTGAGCAAAAGTGAGACCCCTATCTCTACTAAAAATGGAAAAAACAGAGGGGGAAGAGGCAAGATGGCCAACTAGAAGCAGCTCCCGAGGGAGGCTCCTGAACAAGGAGAAGGATAACGTCCAGAAAATGCCCAGTTGAGCTGAAGACTGGGAGCCCAGCCAAGAGAGAAGGGATAGCTGCAGATCACCTCTGCTGAGGCAAGCTGCGACTCCAAGAAAGCAAGCTTTAGGTACAAAATTCATCTGAAAGGAAAAGTATCCATCCCCTCTTCCAAGAAAGCTGTGGTCTTTTACGCTTTCTGTTTCCTTTCTTTTATCTCTTCGTCCACTTTTGCAGGCTTGCTACAGACGAACAGTGAACTGTGGACCTTTTGTCCCACCCCACGGAGAGTGCTATGGGAAGTGGGGATTACTCCCCTGCTGTGACTCCGAACACTCTCTTGCTAGGCAAATTATTTGAACTAAAGTTTTCCCAACCATTCTGAACTTCCAGTATGCCCTTCCCCCC
>CAUYRH010075534.1:0-13361 GCA_963574655.1 Perodicticus potto | reverse complement strand
GAGCCCAAACTGGACTGAGAGTGCCTGGGGCAAATTCTCATGGCTCCAGCTTGTGTCATCACCCCTCAAGAGCCCCAGGTTTGCCTTATAGTGGAGTGCCAGGAGAGAAAATTTCTTTTGGACACTGGAGCAACTTTTTCTGCACTTCTCTCTAATCCTGGTCTTTTATCTCCCAAATCCATAACTATACAGGAGGTGTCTGGACAGCCAGTTACCAAATTTTTCTCCCAGCCTCTAAGCTGCAATTGGGATGACTTGCTGTTCTCTCATACCTCCCTAATCATCCCTGAAAGTCCTGCTCTCCGTTTGGGGAGGGACATACTAACTAAAACAGGAAATTTTCCCTCCTGGAGATCTCGTCATGATCAAAACTCTTCCCTCTAATTCACCTTCCCTGACCCCAACTTGGGAAGTCCCCTTTCCTGTTATCTTGTCGTCTTCTACCATTAAAGTTATAGAAGTCGATTCCTGCATATATCATTCACGAGTAAAGTCCTGGAACCCTCCATCTTCTATGGAGGCAGGCGATGAAGACAGCCAATCATAGACCACCTATACTTGTGAGCCAAAAGGAAGTTTGAAGTTATTATTTAGGAAACAGCAAGAAAAATCCTAATATGGTTTTCTTTTAGCATCACTGAATAAGTGCTTCTGACCTGATGCTATTCTACCTTTGCCTCTTACTGATCACACTAATCAGATTTATGTTTTCCAGAAATGTCATCAAGCCACATGCAATAAAGATGGTTCCAGTCCATGAACCCCTGTATCACTCTCCCTCCGGAGAAACCCTAACTGCCCCCTTCTATCATTGCCCAATTCAGCAGGAAGCAGTTAGATTGAGTCTTCGCCCCTTTTCCCTAACAGCAGTTAGAGTTTCTACTTGGAAAGGGAGAATTGATGCAGGACATTTGGCGCCCTAGCCAGCTCAGCGGAGCTGGTGGACCTGCCGCCTCCTCCTTGGTGGTGTTGGTGCTGCGGCAGCCAGCTGAAGAGCCAGTGGGCTGGATGACAGGCAAGGAGGGGGACCCCCAACCTCACCAGAGGCTCCAATAGCCAAAAAGGCTGGACAACTACTGAGGAGACACCTGTGCCTTGGTGTCTCCTTCACTTTACACTTAGGACTAAATGTGGAACCCCCATTTCCTATGCCTAGGTCAATTTCTTGTGAATATCCTAGGCCTCAATTCCATGAATGGACTGTATCCATTCATTGATACACTCATTCATCTTGCCCCGGCGGAAGGGACTGTATTCATTCATTTCCTGGCCAAGGAACCCATACACCTATATATACCCTGAGACTAAAGGCCTAAAAGAAGAGATGGGGAAAGACTGGGAGAGAAACAGAGAGAGCTTCTCTCTTTCCACTTGAATTCTCTCCCTCTACCAGGAGCTTTAGTGTTTTCTGTATTCTTTTCTGTAAATAAATTCTGTCTTACCACTGGTGGGTGGCGGGGTGGAAATAATGTAATGAAGAACAATAAAATACATGTATTTAAAAAAAAAGTCTGTATAACTTAGAGGCCTCACCCTGAGCTGGGAATGTAGCACTATTACCTTTGCATTTTGCAGCTAAGTCATGGGAAAGGCCACACACCCTTGGGCTTCTACAGTCTTTTCCACTCACATGGAAAAGAGTGAGGTAGGAGGGCTATTCTCCAGGCAGGGAGGGCCATTCTCAGCACCTTGTCCCCACATGTCTCACATGTTACTATAGTTTCCTGTGGCTGCTGTCACAAGTTATCACAGGCTTAGTGGTTTAAAGCCACATAAATTCATTATCTTATAGTTATGGTACTTAAGAGTTGGTAATCTTGATAATTTCAGAGTCAAGATTGACCAAGTCATCAATTTAATATTATTCAATGACCCAAACATTGACATAGTCTTAGAGGTTTGGAGTTAACACATTGTGTGTATCACAGGGAGCCTGCCTCCTTCACCGTGGTCATACTCACAGCTTCCATTCATGTCCCCCCAGAACCTTTCCTTTACAACTACAAATTATCCTGAAACATGTTCAAGCAATTGTTCGCATTCTATATTTAAATGTATGGTTCACTAGCGGGGAATGAGCAAAGCACTTTTGAAAAATTAAAAACACTTACCAAGAGCAATTAATATAGCACAGCTTGTGCAAATAACAAGTCAGATTCCTTGTTATTTTCCCAAGGACTATGAGATGTTTTGTTAACTACCTACAGGTGTGCAGAGCTACAGACATTTCTCTATCTTGTCTAGGAGACACTCTATTGTCGTTTAGACTTAAGATGGATGATGTACATAATAAAACCAGTAAAGAAATGAATGAGGCATGTGGGAGCACATACAGCATATTCAGAGGCTTAGCAAAGTGAGTTATGGTAAGAGGTTGGACTCAAACTGCCTGGGTTCAAATCATAACTCTTCAAACCTCTACCATACTTACAAGCTGTGTGTCTTTCTGTGCTTCACTTTTCTCCTTTGTAGAACGAAGAAGACATACCTATCTCACAGGGCTCTTAGTAGCACCTATCTCACAGGGCTCTTATAGGAATGAAATTAGTTAATACATATAAGATACTCAGAACCATGTTTAATACATAGTAATTACTCAACAAATGCTAAGTCTTATTAGCATTGTTATTGTTGATGTGGTTACTATGGGGCAGACCTTGGAGGCTCACTTGGTTCAAGTTACTTGTCCTCTAAGAGCCTGCTATCCATGGGAGGAAAAAGACAAATAGGGAGGGAGGAAGTAGCTGAGGGAGGAAGGAGTATACTACGAATAATAATAAATACTGGAGAAGTTTTCTTTAGTAGGGAGCAGATAGGCTGAGACTGGAACGATCAAGGAACTTAGTGTAGCAGGAGCTGAAGTTGGGGTGGGAGCTTTGCAGGAACTGGGCACAGGTCAGGAGGCCTCAGCTGAGTGCTGCCTATGAGCTCCTGCCATGATCACAGTGCTGGCTACTGTCAGGGCCTCCTGGGCACACAGGGACTCCAGTGGTGGCAGCAGCCACCTATGTCTCCCTTTCTCAATCAGCTCTTCTCCTTCTTTGTCCATTTTTTCCTTTCCTCTTCTTCCTCTCTAATGCTTTGGTCCCAACAGCAATCTTAGAGGGGGTATAGGTTGGGGGCCTTTGGTTTAGATGCAGTCCCATTTGGTGAGAGGTGTACATGGGCCAGGTGTGTCATCCTCCTGGTCTGGGGACTCTGTGATCCCAGCTCTTAATGGGTGAAGTGCCAGATTCATCTCTCTCTTCCCTATCTTTTCCAGTAGAGCAGTTCCAATCCATTAGTCACATCAAGTCTGTGTGGCTCTCTGTCCCATGCTTCCAGTGTCCTGGGACCCCTGTGTCAGAACATGAATGAGAATTAACTTCTGTGAGGCCTGGAAACTCTGGTCTCAGCTTGCAAGAAGAGGGTGTGTGCGAGAATATCAGGAGGATTATAGATGATGCTAGCCTCTCTCTGGTTGTCTTGGTAAAGACCTCAACTCTACTACCCTCCCATGTCTGCCCCAGGTTTTATTTGGCTTTGGCCATTTGCTGTCTGGAGGGCTGGAAGCGCATGAGTAAGCACCCTGTCCCTACCACTTGCATAGGTTGAAGAGATCTTAGCAGGCTGTGGATCTCTCAGAGAACTCCCTTTTTTCATTTGAAAAGTGGGGGCAGTAAGACCACCCTCACTGGGTCATTGTGAGGATCTGGTGGGATGAATTGCAAACCCTGGGGCCACCGCCCAGCTGTCAGTCTGTGGTTGTGGAGTCTGCATCTGGGACTGTGCTCCGGGCTCTGTGGGTCTCCTTCCCTTCCCCTCACCCTCTCTTCTTTTCCCCACCCTCAGGGCCCTTGCAGGGAAGTGGAGTTGTATTTGTCCTGCTTTCTGATTAGGCCACAACTGCCTCACCTTTACCTGAAGTAATCTTGATGTAGATCAGTTGGGAAACAACCGAGCAGTGGGCATATAGAATATGCCCAGGACTGAGCTGAAGATCTCTGTGTCTTTGGTCAAACAATGAATATAACAGTTTGGTGTCTAAATTTCCTAACTCTCAGGACTTTTGTGAAGATTGAAGTCAGGTTGCAAGAAAGCTTCTTGTAAATTGTATTGCTATTTTCATCATCGTTAATGGTAAGATGTTGCTGAGGAAGATCATTAAGTGTCCTTGCTCCTGCTTCATACCCAGGAGCACAGCTGTGAATGTGTTGAAGTGGCTCCATCACCATTTGGCACTCTCAGATCTGTGCTGTCCACAATGGTGGCTGCCAGTCACATACAGCTATATAAATGTTAATTAAGTAAAAATTCTACTTCCTCCATCACACTATACACTTCTCAATGGCTCATAACTAACAGAGCTACATATGGCTAGTGGCTACCACATTGTTCAGTCCAAATATGGAATATTTCCATCAATACAGAACATTTATTCTATTGGACAGCCGTGGTCCAAAGTCTTGAGTCTCTTTGAAGAGTTCCAGGAACCCCTACAGTAAATTTGGGGGAAGCCACAGAGCCGACAGTGCATATATTTTGGTTTAGATCGTCCCAAATACATCCTCCAAATGTACTATATATAAAAAGAGACAGAGATGGACATTATTGTTAGGGGATGCTCATTACTTCTTACATACATGCTCTTTCTGGAACACCAACAGGGAGATAGTGTCACAGAAAATTATTCAGTTGAAAGCAGAGATGATCCAGAAACCAGAATGTAACTTTTTGAGGGAAAAAGTAATTGAGTCAATCAGCATTCCAAAAGTGGGCCTCGGGGAGGTGGTTATTGGCCATTAGAGAATTTACCAGACAATGACCACACAGAATATGTTGCAGCCCCTCTGCATAACTCTTGGAGCCTGAGAGGAGCTGGGTAATGAGTCCAATATAAGTTTCTTGGTCTTTAAAAATATATATTGTTATTATAGTTATTATTATTTTATTGCCATAGCTTGTACTAGCAGTATAGATAGTTTAAAAGGAATTGGACTTTAATAGTCTTCTGTAATGTAGGGACAATAATACCCACTTAATAATAATAATTATAATTATAAGGGTTAATTGAAGGGTGTATGATAAACTAAGGTCCTGAGTATGGCGTGTGCTAACCACTTATAAAAATGTTAGCTTTAATAAATTTTATGCACATTTATTAGTAGTAAATATTACTCTCAGTAATCTTCCTAAGTTACTGATTTTAACATTTCATTAATGATATATTACCAATAACTCCATTTTAGAATAAAATATTTAAATTATATTAATGATAAAATAATTTAATAATGCTATTAAGTTAAAATAGCGATAATATTTTATTCATTCTACTAATGTCCACTGAACTCCCATTTTGTGTAAGACTCTGTTCTAAGCCCAGGGGTAACAGGTGAATCTGACAATACCCTTGATCCCAGGAAGCTTCTGCTTGAGTGAGGGGAAACTACCTAGTTTAATTACAGAGAGCGGTACATGCTAGTAAGAGTAACTAGTAGGAATGTCCTTAGAGCAACTGACTTGTCTTTAGAGCAGCAACATTTGCACTGACTCCTCCATGATGAGAAGGAGCCATGCAATGTTCTAAGGTGTTATCAATTAAGAATGCTTTGGGGAACAAGTAGCAGAAAAACTTTGATTCAAATAATTTAAATAAGAACAGCATTTATGGTCTCATCCAAGAAGTCCTGAGGTATGACGTCTAGTGTTGTCCAATTCAGGGCCCAGTGATTACACAAGATGCAATTTCTGCCTTCCTCTCACTCACCGGCCTTCAGAGTATCTCAGAACCTGAAGCTGGTCCTCAGCTGGGCTCTTTTCCTGACGGCTATCATTCCCAACATCATGACAGAGGAAGAAGAGAGCATTTCCAGACGTACCCTCACACCCTGCTTCTTACGTCTTGTTGGCCAGAGAACTGGGCCAAAGGCCTACCCTTCAAATCACCAGCAAGAGAATAGAATCACCACGATACAGATGCTTTTTCTGTAAATGGTTAGATAGGAAATATTTTTGGCTTAGTAGGCCAAGAGGCAAAATTATGTAGGTACTGATATAATAAGAGAGAAAACAAATTTCCATAACATTTGTATTAATGAAATGTATAAGAGAATAATAATTGAAAGTAATTTTAAAGAACAGGTCACTAGTAAGAAGAATGGATTTCTTTTTAGGGGCTAACATTTGCTTAATGGGGGGAATAAAATTTTGCCTAACTAGGGGTCAAAGTTAGTATTGTTTGGGGATAACACTTTAACTGGGGGCAATGCTATTTTTCTATCATCAAAATAGATTGCAAATGTTGATCTGTTCATATTGATCTGTAAGGAGACGTTTACCTATCTTGTCTATGAAAATGTCTTCACACAGAGAGGTGACAACATGTGGCCTCAAAAGACTTTCAAGTTATAACTTTGCAGCTGTGAGTTATGCTGTGGCCCTCCTTAATTCTGCGGTGGTAGAGTAAAAGCAACCAGAAACCAATGGAAAAAACTGTGTCCCAGTAACTTTTTATTTATAGACATTAAAATAAGCAGTTCATGTTGTTTTATGTATAAAGTACTATTCTCTTGTTTTTTTTTAAGTATTAAAAAATTTAATACTAAATTCATCCCTAGCACTGTAGTTTGCAGACTCTTGCTTTAGACTAATCAAGATTTCCTGAGTCACAAAGAGAAGCACTCTGCCTACAATGACCAGGGTGGAAACAGCACTTGGGTAGGCATCCAACAGTGTCTATTTCAAGGGAGAAGAACTTTCCAGGCTGAGGGAACAGCAGGTGCAGCAATGCAGATGCAGTGATAAGCCCCAGATGTGTGCTCCTCAGCTGGCAGCAGAGAGGAGGAGCCATATAGAGGCCTAGGAGAAGGTGGGTTCACAGACAACAGCAAAATGTTAGTAACTGGTGATAATTATTTAAAAAAAAACACTTAAATTCTCTGAAAATTGTCCTAAGCATATGCAGCAAACAAAGAAATATTTATTCAGGACAACCTATTAAATCTTGGCAAGAACAGCGAGTCTATGTCATTTGAGTGAGGCCCCACTCTCTCCTTCATTCCCCCTACTCACAGGGTCTAGGCACTACCCAGCTGTGGCACATTCAGTATGTTGAGGCCCAAACGCCTTTACCCAGCTGGCTTACAGGAAGTTCCATGCAGAGGAGGCCAGAAGCTACCCCCCAAGCCTAAAGCCCTCTCACTAAGCTGGGGTGTCACTCTGAAAAAAAGCAGACTACTGTTTCTGTCCCCAGCTTGAGGGGAAGGACTCAGGTTTTGCCAACAGAAGAAGCAGGTTGTAAAAAGACAGCTCAAAAGTTCCTTCCAAAGGAAATAACTTTATTTGGAAAAGAGTATGGGGAAGTTAAAGCTTAAAGATACAGTATTTCCTAGGGGGCAATAACAAATCACTACAGCTTTGGCTTAAAGCAGCATAAATTTATTCTCATACTTTTGAAGACCAAGGTTTCAGCAGGGGATTCCCCTTCAAGGCTCAGGGGGAGAATTTGCTCCTTGACTTTTCTAGCTTCTGGTGGCTGATCAGAATTTCTTGGTGTTCTTGGCTTCCGGCCACACCCCTCCCCATTTCCATATCACCTCTGTGTGGCTCTTTGTGTCTAATCACTCTCTGCCTCTTTCTTTGTGGTGTGGATCTCTTTGACCTTATCTAGTGTTCTTTGAGCATCTTAGATGTATGGATTCATGTTTTTCATCCATCTGGGGAAATTTTCAACCATTATTTCTTCAAATATTCTTTCTGCCCCTTTCCTCCTCTCTCTCTTCCCCTCTGGGACTTCCAAGATGCATTTGTATTAATTGGACTTCATTAAAATTAAAAATTTTTGTGCTCAAAGGATAGCATCAAGAAAATGAAAAGACAACCCACAGAATGGGAGAAAAATGTTTTCAAATCACACATCTGATGAAAGATTTATATCTAGAATATATAAAGAACTTTTAAAACTTAATAAAAAGAAATAACTCAATTAAAATATAGGCAGAAGATCTGAAATCTACAAAGAAAATGGCATACAAATGGCCAATGAGCACATAGAAAGACACTCAGCAGAAATGACAATCAGAACCATGGTGAGATACCATTTCACTCCTTCCAGGATGGCTATCACCAAAAAGCACAAGTAGGTGAAGATGTGAAGAGATTGGAACTCTCATACACTGCTGGTGGGAATATAAAATGATACAGCCACTTTAGAAAACAGGTTTTTTTTTGGCCAGGGCCGGGCTTGAACCCACCACCCCTGGCATATGGGGCCGGTGCCCTACTCCTTGAACCACAGGCACCGCTCTGGAAAATAGTTTATAGTGTTTCCTCAAAAGTTGAACATAGAGTTACCATAGGACCCAGAGATTTCACTCCTAGGTTTTAACTCAAGGGAAATGAAAACATACATCCATATAAAATCTTTTTCACAAAAATTCACAGCAGCATTATTAATAATAGCCAAAAATAAAAACCCAAATATCCAACAACTGACGGATAAACAAAACAGAGTATGTCCATACAATGTATGGAATGTTGCTTAGCCATGATAACAAAGTATTGATGAAGGCAACATGACTGAACCATGAAAGTATTACACTATGTGAAGGAAGCTAGTCACAAAAGACACATACTATGTGATTCCATTCCTATGAAATGTCTACAATAGGCAACTATCTAGAGACAGAAAGCAGATCGGTGGTTGTCAGGGGTTGACAGGGGGAAATGAGGAGTGGTTGTTGATAGTCAGCACAATGTTTCTGTTTTGGGTGATGGGAATGTATTAAAATTGATTGTGGAGCTGGTTGCCTAACTGGGAATATACTAAGAGCAGCTAAATTGTGTACTTTAAATAGGTTAATTGTGTAGCCTATGAATTGTTGGTCAATAGGGCTGTTCTTAAAAAAACAAAATATGAGAGTGGAAATGTGGGCAAGGAAGGGTTGACTGGATCCTGTGGGGTCTTGTAGGACTCATGGGGAATTTACTTTTACTTTAGGTGAATGAGAAGACATCAGAGGTTTTGGAGCAGAAAGTGATATGATCTGAAATACATTGTTAAACTAGCACTTATTTCTCCTTGCTCATATTAAGAATATTATTTCCAGGCCAGGCACGGTGGCTCATGCCTATAAACCTAGCACTTGGGAGCCTGAGGCAGGTAGATTGCCTGAGCTCAGGAGTTTGAGATCAGCTTGAGCCAGAGAGAGACCTCATCTCTACAAAAAAAATAGCTGAGTGCTGTGGCAGGGCCTGTAGTACCAGCTACTTGGGAGGCTCAGGCAAGACAATCACTTGTGTCCAAGAGGTGGAGGTTTCTGTAACTTATGAAACCATAGCACTCTACTGAGGGTGACAAAGTGAGACCCTGTCTCAAAAAAACACCCCAAAACAAAAAAATAATATTATTCTCAATGTTGCCATTCTCTTCACTTTGTAGTCTGAGTGATGTGAATTCATCAAATTCCAGCTCTATAACTTCTAGGACATCAACACCTATTAAACACCCACACACTGAAAGTCCACAGCCAAGTCAAGCTACCAGGAGATCCTGAGTGAGTGTCAGCCAGGCCTTCTGCTCAGTGTGATGATCACTTAGGCTGGCTGTGCCATTTACCTAAGCTTAATGCAGTTTTATGAGCAATGCACAGAAGGTCGCATGGCAGGAGTATCTTTCCAGGGCCCCAGCTAGCTTTACCTCTGCCTTTTGCCTCTTTGACCCTGATGATGGAAGAGATAAGCTTGTGCTCCCACCTGAGCCCTTCCCCAAGTCAGGTGGTTGCACAGTGTAAAGTGGCCTTACCCTTCAGGTCCAGATTCCCTCAATCTCCTTTGCATCCTGTAAGACTCCTGGGCCTTCAATCAAGAAGGAGTACTTCTAAAGGAGAACTTTCTCGGGTAGGGTGTGTGTGTGTGTGTGTGTGTGTGTGTGTGTGTATGTGTGCATGTGTGTGAACAATCTCAAACAGATTTTATATGTGAGATCTGGCAGCTCCCAGCAATGGAGGAAGCAAACATCTCATTTTGCAGTTAACCTGTCTCATTACATCATTTGTTGGCAGCTTTGGATGACATTTGTTCTGGGAACTAGACATATGTTTTTGTGGCAATGAGATCGTGGTATGAGAAGCTGGGGTTAAAATAGTAAAACCTAGCATCAAAACTTTAGGCCAGAAGTCAGACACTTAAATGCCTTTGGGACCAGAATGATAGCAAAACAGCATGTAGCCCCTTTCTATGAAAGCAGCAGTGGGCTGTGGTTACCCAACAAGTTGTGGCTCAAATGCATGTAAATTAAAAATTTTAGATAGCATGTTAATTAAGCATATGGTAGACCCATTGGGTTACTTCAGAATGGGTTTGCTGAATCATTTTTATAAAAACTTTGAGATTATTTTTCAGATTGCTGAAGCTCCCCAGTCTGCTCTCCCATTCAGAATAAAACTAGGCAGTTTCCTCTCACAGGGTTCTCTCTACAGATGTTGACTTATTTGTTTTTTATAAGTAAGAAACTCTTCTGATCTCTAGATGGTGACAGGCCATGATGGTGATGATGATATTGTGTTTTCCATGCACCAGGCACTGGACTAAGCACTTTCTACACTTGCCTTTTTTAGTCCTCATACCACTATATAACTTACCAGTAGAATAACTACCACTAGAACCTTACATTTAATCAAGGAGATAACTGAAAGTCAGAGAGGTTAAGTAACTTGTCTAAAACCACACAGCTCTATGGCTTTCAAAATTCCCAAAGAAAAATTATTATTTAACAAAACACCTCATCCTTTAGTATTAATTTCTTTTGTGGGATTTACAAACTGCCTTGTGAATTTTAGTTTAAACTTTCCATGCATTTATCCATAGATATGGGTATAAATATTTATTGAAAGATGCTTTAAAGGATAGTAAGGGTAGTAAAAGACAAAACAATAAGTACCAGAACAAGGATTCTAGCACTAGAACTAACCAGAACTTTCAAGATGTTGGTCTAAAATGGAGGCCAGTAAGCTACAGGACAAGCCCAGCCTGCCATCTGCTTTTATGAATAAAGTTTAAAGGACACACAGCTACCCCCCTCCCTATGTTTTGTCCATGGCTGCTTCTGACTACAGGGGCAGAGTTGAGAGGCTGCAATGAAGACTGTATGTTCCCCAAAGCCCAAAACATTTCGTATGTGGCCTTTTAAAGGAAAAGTTTATCAACATTTTATCTAAAAAAAAAAAAAAAGACCATAGACATAATACATATATTTTTCCCACAAATTCTATAACCTTGCCTGCTGTATTTCCTCAGGATTTGGCAATTAAGCAATCCACCAGGATGAATAAATGTCTTAATGACATTCCCACCTTCCATCTTCAGACAAGGAAAGGGCTTCCTCTTTTCCTTTTACTGGGTAGGGCGAACCTGTATTGTGGGGAGCAAATTGCTTGCCAGGGCACAGAGCAAATTTGGGGAAATATAGGATAATAATGATACCAGTGACCACAAAGCAGCCCACCTTTGTTGAGTGCTCCAAAGCAGTGCTCAATGCTTTGCCAAAAGCATCTCCTGGAACCTTCCTAACTGCCTTCCGAGATAATTGCTATGGTAACTCCCATATGACTATTGAGGAAACTGGGACCTTGCGGAGGAGATTGCCCAAGGTCACACAGCCTTCTGCTGATTCAAAAGGGAGTACTTTTCCTGAATGTATTCTACCATAGCCCCTTCAGTGAGAGCCTTGCCTTAAAGACCCTAGTCAGGGAAGTTTTGGAACTAGAAACAGCAGATTTGGCTGCTGCGAAGAAAGGAGTCTTACGAGCACAAAGGAAAGAGAAGGAGGATCTCAAGAGCCACTGGACCATGGGTCACTTGTTGGGGCCAAAGTCCCTCTGGGATCATTCCTATCTGAATTGTTCCTGGCCTGCTGGGTGCATACCGGCCAGCAGAGCTTCCCAAGCCAATCTGCTTCACCCATTCTGTTGAACACTAGGTGAACTCAGCTTCCAACAGCAGGACATCCCGTTTTCTGAATGGGAATGCTCAGGAACCACTGGGGAGATGCTGGAAAGAGCAATTTCACCCAGAGAAAACTTGAGTAGATACACACAGGTCTTTGTTGGCAGTGAGAGGCTGAGTCTTGGAACTAGACTGTCTCTGAAAATGGGACTATGGTGAGTGGCCAAAATTTGCTCTTCAAATAGAGAACAAAAATGCTGGGGAGGAGATGGGAAAGAAATGGGAAGATATGGTCAGTTTTCCTCTCTTCTTCCACACTTGTCCAATCTAGTAACAAACATAGCTCTTACATGGCAAGATGAGTAGTGCTCACTCCACAAGATGTCCATACCCTCATCTCCACATGTTACCTTTGTGGCAAAAGACACTTTACAGATGTAATTAAGGTTATGGATCTTAAAATAGGGGAGATTATCCTGGACTATCTAGGGCAGCAGTTCTCAACCTGTGGGTCACGATCCCTTTCTAACAATGAAAATACATTGCAGCATTAGGAAGGTTGAGAACCACTGGTCTAGGTGGACCCAATCTAATCAGATACACTGTGAAGGGAAGGAGAGATTTGAAGCATGAATCTGTGGCTGGCTGTCAGAAGTAGGAAGGGGGCCACCAGCTTAGAAATGTGGGTGGCTCTAGCAGCTGGGAACAGCCTTCAGCTAACAGCTGGTGAGGAAAATGGAGACCCTGGTCTTAAAACTGTAAGAAACTGAATTCTGGCCCAACACAGTGGCTCACACCTATAATCCTAGCACTCTGGGAGGCTGCAATGGGTGGAGTGTCTGAGCTCACAAGTTTGAGACCAGCCTGAGCAAGAGCAAGACCCCATCTCTAAAAAATTAGCCAGACTTTGTGGTAGGCACTTATAGTCCCAGCTACTCAGGAGGCTGAGGCAAGAGGGTTGCTTGAGCCCGAGTTTTTTTCTTTTTTTTTAAAAATACATGTATTTTATTATTCTTCATTAAATTATTCCCCCCTCTCCATGGTAAGACAGAATTGATTTACAGAAAAGAATACAGAAGACACCAAAGCTCCAGGTAGAGGGAGAGAATTCAAGTGGGGAGAGAGATGCTCTCTCCGTTCCTCTCCCAGTCTTTCCCCGTCTCCTCCTCTAGGCCTCTAGCCTCAGGGTATATATAGGTGTATGAGTTCCTTGGCCAGGAAACAAATGAATACAGTCCCTTCCACCAGAGGCAAGGTGAATGAGTGTATCAATGAATGGACACAGTCCATCCATGGAATTCAGGCCTAGGAAATTCACAAGAAACTGACCTAGGCATAGGAAGTGGGGGTCCCACATTTAGTCCCAAGTGTAAAGTGAAGGAGACACCAAGGCACAGGTGTCTCCTCAGCAGTTGTCCAGCCTTTTTGGCTATTGGAGC
>CAUYRH010075533.1:0-37987 GCA_963574655.1 Perodicticus potto | reverse complement strand
ACTATCTTGTTCATGGTGTACAATTTGTTTTATGTGTTGCTGGATTATGTTTGCTAGGATCTTATTAAATGTTTTTGCATCTATGTTCATTAAAGATATTGGTCTGTAGTTTTCTTTCCTTGTTGGATCTTTTCCTGGTTTAGGGATCAAGGTGATATTTGCTTCATAGAATGTGTTAGGTAGTATTCCATCTTTTTCTATATTTTGGAAAAGGTTGAATAATATAGGTATTAGTTTCTCTTTAAAGGTTTGGTAGAATTCTGACATGAAGCCATCTGGTCCCGGGCTTAGAACTGTCTTTTTGGAGCACATACCAGATCATGTCACTCCTCCACCGAAATTTTTCAGTAACCTTTTATCTTCCTCAAAATAAAGTCCCAGCTGCTAACCATGACCTGCAAAGCCCAGAATAACATGTACTCACCCACCTCTCTGATGCCCTCTTGCATGCCTCTCCCGCTCCTTTACCTTTGCCCCACTGGCCTCCTTGCTGTCTTTGAACATACCAGGTAACTTCCAGCTGCAGGGACTTGATGCCTATGCCTGGATTGACCACTCTCTCCAACACCCACATGGCTCTGCCTTCACTTCACTCAAGTCTCAGCTTGAAAATCATCTCACTCTAGAGGTTTTCCATGACCTTCCCTCTGCAAGACAGCACCTCTGCCCTGTTGCTCTCCTTTGTCTCAGCATGTTGCTTTGTTCTTAGCTCAATCATTGGACAACATTTTGATGGATGCTTATCTCTTTGCTTATGGTTTGTCTCCCCACTGAAGTGTGAGCTCTGTAAGATCAGGAACTTTGATATCCTTGCTGTTGTGTCTTTAGATCCTAGAAGAGTGCCTGGCACATAGTGGGTTCACTAAGGGAGGCTATGAGGAGGAGATGGAGGCAGGCTCGGTGAGTTTGGCGGACTATACTGAAGAACTCTGGGCTGAGATGGAAGCCTTGGTACGAACATCTTTAAAGGGAACAGCAGGCAGCCTCTTTCTTTAGGTGTCTTTAGGCCACCCCACTGCGTAAATTGTGTTTTTTCTTTTTTTTGTCTGTCTCCCTTGCTCTTTTGCAAACTTCATGAGAGTAAGAACTTTGGTTTCTGCTGTATTTCCAGCACTAAGCCAGTAAGTGACACATAGTTAATAAATTCAGAGAATGAATCGATAAATAAAGTTTTAAATAGAGGAAGGGAAAAGGAAAATAATGTGGACATAAAATGCCTAGAATTGGTTTTGAAAATAAACAGGACATTCTACTTCCTAACAAGTACTTTTTATACCTTGGCCCTGGAAAAGCTCATTAAATACTCAAGAAACTGGAAAAAATACACACACACACACATATACATATACACACACATTCATATGTATATATACATACATTTGCTAGCTGAGTAATAGAATTTGGATGACAATTTTCTAACATCCCTCCTCGGTTCAATAAGTATTTTTGGAGAATTGACCATGTGTTGGATACTGTGTTAGATGCTAGAAATATAATTGTGAGAATAAGAAAGATGCTTTTACTCTTATTATATTCACAATCTTGTAGAGGAAAGAGATAGTGAACAAATAACTACTTATTTGACTACCCAGTGATTATTATCTCACTGTTGATTATATAAGTATTTTAAGGAAAAAGAACAAGATGCAACAAGGGAAAACAGATTTATGTGAAATACATCCTGGCAACTTCAATTCATGGCTGGCCCTTCCTAGACCTTGAAATCATAAGAGATATTTTATTTTATTTTTTAGTATTTTTTAGAGATAGAGTCTCATTTTGTCACCCTGGGTAGAGTGGCATGGCATCACAGCTCACAACAACCTCCAGCTCTTGGGCTTAGGTGATTCTCTTGCCTCAGCCTCCTAAGTAACTGGGACTACAGGCACCCACCACAATGCCTGGCTATTTTTTGTTGCAATTTGGCCAGGGCCGGGTTTGAACCCGCCACCCTTGGTTTATGGGGCTGGTGCCCTATTCACTAAGCCACAGGCGCTGCCCCATAAGAGATATTTTAGTAAGATACCACTCGCTAGAATGGAGGTCTATACGTGGACATCAGGCTCAAAAGAGTCACCATAGAGTTCTGTTTATTTGGTAAGAGACATTTACCTGAAACTTCTAAGTGCTATCTGAACCCTCTGAGATTTCACGGGCATTACATTGACTTGCTCTCTTGCTATCAACCAACATCTCGCAACTTACAAAAGCAATAACAATAATTAGAACAAACTCTTCTCCAACCCTAGCTCTATGCAGGGCAGTGTTCTCAGATTTTTGCATATATTAACTCATTTATAGTGAGAAAGTAGCTACTACTATTATCCTCATTTCACAGATGAGGGATTAAATGACTTGCTCCAAGTCATACAGCCATTTAGGGGCTGAACTGGTCCTTTCAATGTTTCCTGATTATTCATCTTTTGTATCTTACTGACCCTGGGGGTTCTGGAGGAAATAGGGAAAGTGCAGACCCCCCCCCCTTTACCTTTTACTAAGAATTCAAATTCCCAACAAGTTTCCATTACCCAACATAAATAAAAGTCTTTTCATTCTGTATTCAACAAAAGGATAAAGGCTCTTGCTAGAAATGTTAGTTTGCTACCTTCCATTTCTAGAATTGACACTGAAATGTAGTCTGTAAAATGTAATTACCTTTCTCTCATCTTCCTGGCTGTGTGTGAAGCATGTGGACAGCACACGAGGTTCACACATTTCCCCACCCACTGCCCTGCCATCCTGAAACCACTCATTGACCCCATCGGGCCCGCGGAGGTCCCACAAGCAGGAAAAGTGCTAAGTGAAGCAATGCTCTGGTCAGTGCAACAATTTTCAAAGAGAAAATTTTCCTCACATTTTTTCTCCAAAGGACCCTATGAAGGAGGAAGGAAAGTGATAATATATGAGACAGTTTGGGGGTCAGTACTTTAAAAAAAAAGCCCATTATCTATGAGTGAAATTAGATATGTTAGTCTATACTAGCAGTCCTCAACCAGAGGTTATTTTGTCCCCAGGGGACCCTTGGGAGTGCCAGGGGCATGTGATGGGGAAAGCCAGGAACATTGCTAGGCATCCCACAGAGCACAGAGAAGGCCTGCCCTCCCCTACAATCAGCCATCTAGCCCAAAATATTAGTCATCATGAGGTTGAGAAATAATATGTGGAGATAGGTCTATAGTAAAATACTTGTTTTTAGGGTTTCTAAAATGAAACCAGTGAGAAATGTACTTCTTGGGTGTTTCCCTATGCACAGTCTTGTGATAGATCCTGGGATAGGAAAGAACAAAGGAAAAAGACATTAAAAAAATGTGACCGACTTCTGCTTCTGGGAACATGAACTAGATGCACTTTTTCCTATTCCTTCCTTTGAGCATGATGAAAAATGCTGAACATTGAATATAAAATAAGCACTGATGACTTGGAAAGGGTAAGAAGCAGGCAGACCAGCCAGGGAACTTTGGCCTCGAGGAACAAAAGGTGGTGAGTTCCCTGGGTTTTCCTTTTTACCTCAAATATCCCAGACTTGGTGTGGAAGAAGCTAGGATGGTGTCAGAAACATTCATAGACCCAGGAAACAGGAAACCAAAGGCCCAGGAAGATGCAGATTAGCAAGACAGAAATGTTCAGACGTTAATTCCTCGCGTAGCCAGCCCCACCCATGCCGGCAAATATCAAGAGGGGAGCTAGGCTTCTACCTTCAAGGCTGAGATGAGATGCCCCAGCCTCCTTTCAGGGGTGCTCAGAAAAGGCAAACTAGGGAGCCTGGACTTTGCTCCCTGCCAGGCAATGAACAAGGGCCTCCTCCCCTTCTCTAGGGATTGTGTCAGGAGTCTGAACTCCCATCCTGCCTCTCACTCTCCTCACTGGGGTGGTGCAAAGGGAGCTTAGTGGAGAGTTAGGTCTAAGCAGTAGAATTGCCCAGCAGTAGCAAGGTCACTTCCATGGTGCTGTTGGTGGGGATAGAACCCCCACCCACATCCAGGAGCAGCAAGGAACATCATTCTCAGGTGTCAATTCAAACATGTCAGAAAAGGAAAGAGAAGAAAATTTCAAGATTTAGTGGTAAGCACAAATTTAAACTTGACATCAAAAGCATAAACCATAAGTGAAAAATTAATATATTGCACTTCATCAAAAGTTGATACTATTAATGCGTGCATTTGGAGAAAATGCATATCCTAGAGACCGTATTTACTTATTTAATCCTGTAGTCCCAGCATCTAATTCAGTATTATGCCCATAAATAGATGCTAAATAAGTTGTTGAATGAATATATGAGTACCTTTTTAAAACTTAATCTGCTATATGCCATGGAATTCAATTCTGTGTTCATTGAACGTCTACTGATGGAAAGCACCATGTTACATTCCTGAAGCACTGAATTTTAGAGACGGGAATGAAGAAGTGAGCAAATTGCAGGGTGAGGAAAATGAAACACAATGCTAGCCGTTAGCTATCTATAGTAAATATGGAAAATGAACCAGAGCAGCTCTAAAACTTTGGCAAACCACACAAGAGAAAAACACAATTAAACTCCAAGGAGGGGGAGATGGGAGGAGGAAGTGGGGAGAGAACAGCAGAAGAGAGGGTGCAGAGAGGGGAGGAGTGAGGAGGATTAGGCTAATCTCACCTAACTGGCACACCTCCTGGGGGCGGGGCACCACTACAACTCGGCTTCTAAGTAACAAACGCAAGCAGTGTAACCTGTCTGTACCCTCAGATTAATCTGAAACCAAAAGGAAAAAAACAACTTCGGCATACCCCAGTTGTCTACATCAGGTCTTTGTTCTATAAAGAAACCACGACCCTTTCAAACAGTGAGTATCGGCCGAGGTTTGACACGGTGTGGCTTCTTTCACCGACTGTATCTGTGGCAGACACCACTCGTGAATCTCAGCACCGTGCAGCACTGTCTAGACGCGGCTTCCAGGTTCATCTCGACAACATGGGCAAGCTCTCCAGGGAGCGCTTACCAACTGATCAGAGTTGGTCCTTGTCGTAACTTCTGCATTTGAAAGATGACCGTGCCTACATAGGCCATTTCCCCTGCCATTGGTGTGAGGTGAATCCCTCTCTAACCTGCTTACGTGGAGCGTGACGTCTCAGGGTTCTGGAGCGTAGTGGGCAGAGAAGGCTGCAGGTTTAAGGCTTCAACTGGGTCATCCTCCTTCAGAGCACTGGCTCTCAAACAGAGTATTTTTCCTAGTCCTCAATAGACACGTCAGCACTCTCCTTCCCTGCTGGCCCTGGCAGAGAGAAAGGGAGAGACAGGGACGAAAGGCTGCCATGGATTCCAGGTGTCCCTTAATGCAGTCCAGCGTGGCCACTGCAGGGCCTCTCTGCTTGCCCACAGATATCCTTTTGAGCGTTCAATTAAAAGGGACATTTGCTGACGTCCGTAGGTGGTGTGCACGGTCCTGGCATTTTCAACATGTTGGCTTCCAGCACCAATGTTTATAAGATCTGGGAGACTTTTTATATTTGTTTCAATGCAAACCTTAATGTTTACACAACCTGGGCAATTCCATGTTTATTTAAAGGCTTAGAAACAACAGGACCACATTCATTAGCAACCCAGATAATATTTTGCAAATTTTTCTGCAAATGATCGCAGGTGTTTTAACATTAAAATTTGAGAATCAGAACAAAGAAAAACTTTTAAAAATTTTTCCAGCAAAATGACACTGAGAAGAGGAATTCATTTTCCTACTCCTTTAATCATGTTCTGAGAAAGCTTAGGAAAAATAGAGACCTCTCTAAATCCTGGATTTCAGTTTCTTCAGACGTAAACTAAGGTTAATAATATTTAAAGGATCATGGAAACAATAAAGAGAATGAGTGACATCTTTTATAGCATTGGAGTGGGAGAAGGCCTCTAACAATTACTCAAAATCTAGGGGCCATAAAAGAAAAATTGATACATGAAAATATATTTTAAAAATAAGCAAATCAAATCCCAAAGAAAAACTGAAATTAGCTGTGTCATATTGTGAAGAACTCATCTCTTTCATATATAAAGAGCTCCCAGAAATTGAGAAAAAAAAGCCTAAAAGTTTGCGAATATGCAGTGTACAGAAAAAAAAATGCAGACCGTCTTTTGGAAAAGTTGCTCTATTTCACTCCCAATAAGAGACAAAGCAAAGTGAAATTACACTGAAATAACATTTCTCACCTATCACATTGGCAAAACCCCAAATGTTTAGCACACTCTTGGCAAGGCTGCAGAGTAACAGGCACTCTTGTGCATTGCTGGTAGGAATGCAAAATGGTACAACCCCTGCAGAGGGCAATTTGGCAATCTTTATCAAAATTATAAATGCATTTACCCTTTGACCCAGCAATCCCACTTCTGGGAATTTATCCTACAAATATACCATGTATGTATGAAATACTAAGTACATTAATAAGTTTGAATTAATAGTAAAAGATAGCAAATAATGCAACTATCTTTCAACAGGGAACTGATTAAATAAACCATGATGTATGCACACTCTGGAATATTATGCAGCTATAAAACAAATAACAAGATGATCTTTGTACACTGATGTGGAAAGTTCCGTAGCATTTATAGAAGAAAAAAAGTAGACACTTTAAATACAGGGTTACATTTTATATAAGAAAGGTTAAGAATTTGGGTTAGAAAATACATGTATTTTTATTTTCAGAAAGAAATGTTTATATTATCCAAAACAAGTCAGGAAAAGTAGAATTCTTTATGGAATACAGAACTGGAAATAAAGTGGAACCAATGCTTTTGGACGTCATCTTTTTATATTATTTTGACTTATAATCATGGCATTTGTTACCTTTTAAAAAGTAAAATTTTAGAAAAATAATTAGAACACAAAATTCCTAGCATTCCAAGCCCACTAGGAAATGGTAATGGTTTACATAATTTGAAAAGATATCCTTGGGATTTTTTTTAACTGGGCTCTACAGAGTTTGATGGTTGTTTTTCATAGAGTGGCCTTCAGACCATCAACATCAGAGTTATCTGGGGTATGTATTAATAATGGAGATTCCTGACATCTCCTTCTTTTCTTTTTCTTGAGCCCAACTCAGCCTCATAGTCTTGGCTTTAGCTGCTCCTATTAAAATTTGTTTCTTTTCACTGTTTTTCCCAACCTTACTGAAGTATAGCTGCCAGTTAAAATTGTATACATTTAAGTTACTCAACTTAATGAATTGATATACACATACACATACATTGGGAAATAGTCACCACAGTCAAGCTAATTAACATATCTACCTATCACCTCTCATAGTTATGTGTGTGTGTGTGTTTGTGTGTGTGTGTGGTGAGAACACTTGGGGTCTACCCTTGTAGCAAATTTCAAGTGTACAATACAATATTGTTAACTATTGTCACATTGCTGTACATTAGCTCTCCAGAACTTATTATGTTGCATGATTGAAACTTTATACCTATTGATCATCACCTGCCCATATGCCCCTCCCTCAACTCCCTGGTAAACATCATTTTACACTCTACTTCTATAATTTTGAGATTTTCAGGTTCTATATCTAAGACCATGCAGTATTCAACGTTCCATGTCGGGCTTATTTAACTTCACATAATATCCTCCAGATTCACCCATGTTTTCCCAAAAGCAGGATTTCCTTCTTTTTTAAGACTGAATAATAGTCCCTTGCATGTGCACGCACACACACACACACACACACAAATACTCACTCTTATTTGCACTTTTCTTTATCCATTCATCTGTCAACAAATAAGTTGACTCCATATCTTGGCTTTTATGAGTAACTAAAATGAATATGGGAGTGTATGTATCTTTTAAAGATGCTGATTTGATTTCCTTTGAATGTATGTCTATAAGTAGGATTGCTGAATCATAAAGTAGTTCTATTTTTAATGTTTTGTGGAATATCCTTACTGTTTTCCATCACCAATAGTAAACAAGAGATCTCTTTTCTCCATGGCTTCAATAACACTTATTATCTTTTGTAATTTTTACAAAGAAGTGATATCTCATTGTGGTTTTCATTAACATTTCCTGATGATTATTAAAGTTGAACACCTTTTCAGTATAACTATAAAGCATTTGGATCATTTTTTTGGAAAAATGTCTATTCAGGTCCTTTGCTCATTTTAAATCTTGACTTTTTTCCTACTGAGTTGTATAAATTCCTTATGTATTTTGGATATTAACCCCTTATCAGATACATGCCTTGCAGATATTTTCTCCTATTCCATGGGTTGCCTTTTCACTCTTGATTGTTTCCTTTTCATTGCAAGTAAGATGCAATCTCACTTATCTTTTTTTGCTTTTGTTGCCTATGCTTTTGATGTGACGTTTCTTGCCTAATATCAAGAAATATAACTCTATGCTTTCTTGTAGTAGTTTCAGTTTCAAGTTTTATATTTAAGTCTTTAACCCATTTTGAGTTGATTTTTATGATATAAGGGTCCAATTTCACTCTTCTGCATATAAATACCCAGTTTTTCCAACACTGCTTATCAAAGAGGCTATCCTCTCCTCATTGCGTATTCTTGGTACTCTTACCATAGATCAACTGACCAAGATGTGTAGACTTATTTCTGGGCTCTCTGTTCTTTTCCTTTGGCCCACATGTCCACTATGTGAAAAGGAAGTCAAGAAAGCAATCCCATTCACAATAGCAGCAAAAAGAACAGATAAAATATCGCCATATTTTACAAGTAAATGTCTAAGGTATTATCTGGTGAATCCAGCTCATCTTTCTCTCCTGTCATAGTTTGCTGTCTTGATTCACTCATATGTGGTTGTAAGTGTGTGGATGAGGGCAGAACAAGAGCATGTGGTTCCCATAGGAGCAGTGAATGGGGCTGCTTCAGTTAAAATAATAAATCTAGGACAGTATTAGAATATCAAGGGCCTAGAAAAAGTGTAGGAAGAAAGGACCCTACCAAGATAGAAAAGGGGACAGAAAAGGGAGATCAAATACAAATTTTGCCTATTTCACAATTTTCAACAGAGTCAGCCTTCTCTGGGAGCTGACTGTCCTATCCCTACTCTGTCTCACTGGATCTCAGACTACTTACAAGGAAAGCAAATCAGGAGCAAACTGGGATTGGAGTGGAATTCACCTCCTGTGAGCATGAACACCCTTGAGGGTGCCAGTCCCTGTAATCACACTGTCATTGTGCTTGTTGCTCTGTCCACATCTCTTCTTTAATTAGTGAGGGAATCTAGAGTTTAAAGGAAGAAGTAAATCTCGTTTTATTGGGCAATACAAATAACTTAAACTCTGCACTACTAGGGCATCTCTGACTTTCAAGCAGAGGAGGCACTGCAGTCCATTTTAAATGAGACCAGCATCTTCTTTCCCCTGTTCATTCCTTTGTAAGCTCCTAGAAAATAAAAACACCAGATTCCCAGAAGATAAAAATCCATTCTCTCCCTCCTGTTCACGTAAGTGCATCCTCACGTATTCACAGGCTTCTGCAGATTTTAATAAGGTCCCCTGTGTGGGTCTCTTCAAATAGGAGCAAACTACTTAGAGTGAGAAAATGTCACATCTAATCAAGGGTGCTATAAATGCAGCACCCGTGGCAGGCAGACGGCTCACAAGTGGCTCCAACCAAATCGCCATCCTTGCCTGGTGGTAACCAAAATTGAAGAGCTTCATTTGGGGTCTTCCTTTTGGCTATTCCAATTAAATACTTAGGATTTCTTTTTCAAAAAAAGAAAACTATATTTGAGTTGAACAAGCAGCATGGTGAGAGAGGCTTGGAACTTTCTTTTCTATGGAAAAGGTGTTTTAGAGACCAGTGAGTATTTGTTTTAAACATAAACACGCGGATGCACAGGCACAAACACTCCTAGCTCCTACTTCCTCCCAAACCCTTTCTGACTCTACATTTCTGCTTATGTTGCTGTCATCTACATGTCTGTAGTCCGGTGTGCTTTAGTCCCGTGGCTTTACGTCAGTATTTCATTGTTTGTGATGTCCAGAGACCTGCCAGTATCTCTGGAAGGTTTAGTGCAGGGCGGTGGTTCTTAACCAGGGTAATTTTGCCCACAGACAATATTTGGCGACATCCAGAATGTTTTGGGTTGGCACAACTTGGGTGGGAGGAGCAGTGCTGGAGGGTAGAAGCCAGGGAAGCTACTAAATGTTCTACCAGGCTCAGGACAATGCACCCCCACCCCCAGCCGAGAATTGCCAAGCCCCAGGTGTCCAATAGTGGCAAGGGGCTAAGAAACCTGTCACAGGGGTTTGTGCTCCTGTCCCGGCACTCCACATGGCAGCCATTGCAGGCCACTGTTCTGTTATCACGGGGTCCTGTCCTCCGTCCTCAACTCAGACCTGGGTCTCTCCTGGTTTCGCTGAGAGCAACTCGGAGATTTTGTTTTTTCTCTGTGGGACGTTGCTGCTCTGACGCGGATATCAGTAGAGTGCTGAGTTGGGAAATGTCACGCTCCGCTTAATTGTATTGCTTCTCATCTGCTCTCACACAAAGGTCTCCATAGTCTTTGAATCAAAGTTTTAGTGTCAAGGAGAAAGAGAGCAGTGGAGTTCAGCAAAAGGAACAGATTTATATACTGATATTCAATTGCACGTTAGCGGAGCTGTTCAAAAGACACTCTTCTGCTCGGACTCTCCCTGGTCTGTCTTTTGTCCTGAGCCCGGGACACCTGCTGTATCACTTACCCTCTTCTGTCCATCCCCACCCCCACCCGTCCTTCTGAACTCGTCCTCATTCTCTGTGCTTTGCTCTCTGTCTCTCCAATCCCCACCCTAACAGCTTTCGGTCTATTTCTGCATTTGAAAAACCTCAGGAAAGCCTTTGCTAAATATTATGAGAAACCTTATGGAAACTTGTAATTTGCATTATTTTCTTGAACCCATAGTAAATCAAAATTTCAAACAGAGATCCTTTCAAGTAAGTGTTTAGAGTCAGAGAGAACATAAAAAACACTATTTTCTCTCTAATTGACCAAGGGAAGATACATGCGTGGGCTTTCTTTTGTTTTATATCTTCAGTTGTGTTAGGAAAGAAGGCTTGTATAGAATGATGATGAAGAGTATCAGAAAGTTCTGGATTGGAACGATAACTCCACTCTAAAAGCAATTTGATCTTAGGCTTGTTATTTATTCCCCTTGAGGTCTGGTTTCCAAACATGGGGATGACAACAGTATATACTGATTGGAAATTGTAGGCTTTAAATAAGGCAATTTGTGTAAACACTTAACACAGCGCGTGGCAAATAGCAAATCCTCAGCAAATATTATTATTATCATACAACTCAAATTTCCAGCTTCATTAATGTTAATGTCAGAAATTCTGGACCAACTTATTTGAGAAATGTGAACAATCAACCACTGAAAAACAAAGAGAAGATACACCCAGCTTTCCTTCAGCTCTGAACAAAAAACAATTGCCTAAATGTGTAAGTTTTACTCCAAGTGTGATCCTGAGACTGTGGCATCATTAGCTTCCCCTGGAAGATTGTTGTATAGAAATTCCGTGTCTTGGGACTCGTGGTAGAACCACTGAATCAGAATCCATGCTTCAATGAGATCCGCAGGAGATGTGCTTGTGTATTAAGGGGTGAGAAGCTTGGTATGCAAAGAAAACTCGGTGTGAAGACCAATGACCTGCCAGAAGAAGGACAGGTAGCATTAATTTGTTGTTTTCATAACTCTGTGGTCATCTCAGATGACCTACTAATACCTGGATGTATCTGTATTCTATCGCTGGTAACAGATTACCACATACTCAGCAGCTTAAAAACAAAACCCCATTATTATGGTAACAATACCATGCACTAACCGATTGAGCAACAGGAGCACCACCAACACCCCATTATTATCTCATGTTCTGTAGGTCCAAAGTTCTGCACAACATGATTGGGCTCTCTGCTCAGGTGTTGGCTGGACTGAGCTCTCATCTAGAGGCTCTGGGGAAAAACCTACTTCCACAGCCATTCAGGCAGCTGGTAGAGTTCGTTTCCTTGTAAGTGTAGAGTGGAAGTAACAGGTGTCTTGACAGCTCCGCAGGGATGTCTCCAGCTCTTGCCACATGGCTCCCCATACATCAACAACACAAACCCTTATGTACTGTAACTCAGTCACAGGAGTAAAATCCATCATCCTCATAGTGGTGAAGCATGCTTACGAGGGGCGGGAAATCCAAGGGACAGTTTAAAATCCTGCCTACAACACCAGGTGTTAAGAAATGTCTTGCACTTCTCTCCTCCCCCAACAAATTCATATATTGAAGCTCTAACTCAAGGTGACTGCATTTAGAGATAGGACTTTTAAGGAGGCAATTGAGATTAAATGAGGTCATCACAGTGGCTTCTAATTCATTAGGACTGGTGCACTTATATGAAGATGTGGAGAAAGCAGGTGTGCTCACTCACGGAGGAAAGGCCATGTGAGGACACGGTGAGAAGGCAGCCACATACAAGCCTCTCCCGAGAGGCCTCTGAGGAAACCCTGCTGACAACTTGATCTTGGACTTCCAGCCTCTAGAACTGTGAGAAAATACATTTCTGTCATTAAGCCACTGCGTCTGTGGTATTTTGTAATGGCAGCCTTAACAAACTAAGACCGCAGGTAATAATAGCAATGAAAATTTAATTTTTAAATGGTTGACATTGAGCTAGCAGGATCCTTTGGTGAAGTTTGAAATGTACTCAGTATAAAGGCCAGAGGAAACAGTCATGTGTCAGATACATGGTAGACCAAATGAAAATCAAGATATGTTAGCTATGTATTAGAAAATTGTATGTACGTATGATCCAGCATAAACCAGCGTTCGAAGATATAAGTGCTATAAGACCACAGAGAAATAAATACCTGCAAATGGGGCTTGTGTACTTTCAAAGTGTGGGGTACATCGCCTCTGGTAGGTATGGGAGATTTCATTATGGGTTTAGAAGGATGTACTATGCTCTGTGTATACACGGATCCTGGTGAATATTTGTAATTGCTTTGTTTATTGACTGATTTAGAAAAACATCAGTCCCCACCCCCCCCAAAAACACAAAAAAGAGAATAAGTATCTGAAGGGATACTGCTTAGAGGCAGATGGGCAGATGGAAAGAGGGAGGGAAAGAAACCTGTACTTCATAGTATTTCTGGCCAATCTGAATTTTTACAAAGATTATGAATATTTTAATAGTAGAGTTTTATAAAAGACAGAAAAATGTGTGTTTTAAAAGACATGCATTGATATGTTCGTGCTTAATTTATTTCTGCTCTCCTCTCATTGTGAATGACCCTCAGGCCTGGCTAATAATTGTCAGATAGTTCTCAAGTGGGCACGGCTGGACATATATTCCAATATGTAGAGTGGTTTTCATATTCGCTATTTATTACCCAACTGAACTCCATGGAATTGGCTCATATATTTTGGGAAAAAAAAGTCATGTTTACGCTTATTCCTTCTCTAATTCAAATATATTAAGACTTTTACAGGAACTGTGCAGATCCAGGCCCACCTTGTTTCTAGAACCTAAAATATAACATAAGTCAGTTAAAAATTGAAGGTCCCATATTCTTCTCCTTGCATTTAGAGATGTAATGGGCAGTGAGCAAGGATTACACGGTTTATAAGCAGCTGAATTAATAAAGCGAATTTCTAACTGTGAGCCTCAGACACATTTCGGAACTCTGTGAAGGGTGATGTAATCACATATGTAAATCAGCCAGAGTATTTCCCCCTCTTCAAAACTTTTTGAAAAAGAGATTTATTTTGAAATTAGCTGTAAGGAAGGTGGGCAGGGAATAGCAAAGGTTATCCTGCATGAGGTGTGACTAATCTCCAAACTAACTTCTGCTGAAGGATAATGACCTTATCCTGGGCCATGGGGGTTGTAACCACTTCTTTTATGTGTTTGAGTCACATGTTGTGGGTTAACCTGTACTTCAAAGACAAAAAAATCAACCAAGTGTATTTTGGGGTGTTAGATTAACTGCAGATGGGACTGACAGAATTAAATAGTAGAGGGCTCATGGGAGAAGGCCACCTGCTCTGGGAGGTCCTTGGATTTTCCAGGTGGTATAAAGGCATAAGCTGTTGATTTCACAGTCAGCTTTCAGAATTTCAATGCTTTTTCTCTCTCCCAGCCATCAGCTAAAGTCCACATCAACATCTATAATTTGCAGAAACTCTGAAGTCTCATAAGCAAAGTTTCTTGCATATAAATTGCTCACCTTGAATGCATAGCTTTTCCCTAAATTCTGTTTTTCCTAGAAGACAGCATTTAGAGATCTCTAGAGAAGTTTCTCCCAGTCTCACCTGATTTCTTAGCCAATATCACAGCTCTTTTTTTTCCTCTCTAGCCAACAGCTATGTGGCTGCAATTTTTAGCTGATACTAGGACATCTGACAATTAAGTTTGCAAACTTGCCACTGTGCACTTATGTTGGCAACATTGTCCAAACCACTCAATAAAGTTTCATAACTTTGGTATATCAGTGTCTCACCATTGTGTTTTTTGTTGACACGTGGCAGGGTTTAATGAGTGGCCTTCATTACCGTTGTTGTATGTTTTTGTGTGCCATCCCAGGGATGCTGGAGCAAGAATTAGAGCAATGAACAAACATTCATATATTTTTTGTTAAATTTGGCAAGAGTGGAAGTGAAATCAGGGACATGTTATTTCAAGTTTATGAGGATAATGCTATGAAGACAACAGCAGTGTACAAATGACTAAATGCTTTTCTGAGGGGAGAGAAAGCATCACTGATGAAGAGAGGTCAGCATGGCCAGTAGCAAGCAGAACTGATACAAGCGTGGCTAAAAGTCATTAAATTGTGCATCAAGATTGTTAACTGACTGTGAGGAGAATAGCAGACCAAGTAAACAAGGATAGAGAAATAGTTAGGAAATCTTAACTGAAAAGCTGGGCCAACAACTCAAGGCTCTTGCATGATAACCATGCACCAGCCCACACATGGCACCGTCTGTGAGGGAGATGTTTGCCAGTAAACAAAACTGTATTGCATTTGGACACCCTCCCCTACTCACCTGATCTGGCGCCCAATGATTTGTTTTGCCCAAAGATAAAAGAAATATTGAAAGGAAGACATTTTGGTGAAAGTCAGGACATCAAGGGTAATGCGATGACAGCTTTGATGGCCGTTCCAGAGAAGAGTTCCAAAGTTGCTTTGAAGGGTGGAGAAGGTGCTGGGATCAGTGCAGAGCTTCCCCAGGGGAGCACCTCATAGTGCTCTTCAGCAATGAGGTATGCAGCACTTGTTTCTAGGATGAGTTCATGAACTTAGTTATCAGATCTCATATGAACCATAAGTCTGAATACATAGTGATGGAATGACTGCTGGTGAGTAGAAGCTCACAATAACAGACACAACACATTATCCACATACCTCTGTCCAATCACTCACCAGCTGTTATCTTGATGAGTTCTCTGTCCCCAGCTCTGTCTCCTTTGTCTCATTTCAGGCATCAGGTCTCACAAAAATAAAGAATGGCTTCTACTCATGAAAGATTGGGACACTCCTCCCCACCTTAGATAGTGCAGAAAGTTTTTTTTTTTTTTTTGGCCGGAGCCAGGTTTGAACCCGCCACTTCCGGTATATGGGGCCGGTGCCCTACTCCTTTGAGCCACAGGCACTGCCCATATTGCAGAAAGTTTTTTTGATATATGTGTTCTAGCTTCCAACCATCAGTTTTTGATAGATTCTTTGGCATTAGATAAAGCTTTGTGTAGTATGTGCAGTGCAGCAGTTCTCTTGTTTTTTTTGTTTCTTATCAAATGTAGGCATTTTAAAAGCTTGTATGTTTATGCTACAGGAAGTTTGTGTGGTAAGTTTTATGCATATTGGTTAGAAACATTTATTACACTAAATGGAAAGGCAGAAAACATATTTTTGTTCCTGTTATTCCTGAAACTATATCGAGTACGGGATTTTTCTCACTCACGTGATTTTCTCTCCTCAACAGCATAGAAAATTTGCAACCCACCAGCCACAAAGTCAAGGTGTATGGCATTTAAGACTTTCTCATTTATTGTCTTTGTGGATAATTTTTTAACTGGGAGAGAGAGTTTCAAAGGACCAGGGTTTAGTTCCTTCCGATGGACACCAAATTTGGGAGATAGAGGACAGATCCTTGCCACCAGGCTAGTCTCCTTTGCATCCCTGTGCGTGTTACTGTACCTCTTATAAAAGACAATCATATAGATCTTGCAATCACAGTTTACTTAAGGTTGAAACTCAAAACTAAAGTTCAAGAAAGCCAGAGCCCATCACAACTGAGGAAAAAGAAGAAAAAAGGAAACAGGATGAGTTCATGGGGACTGAAACTGTCAAGGTTCCCATTGCTTGTATTTGTTGGCATCACATCAGAAGTCCTCACCCACCTACACTCCCTCTGTCCTTCCCAAAGTGGCATTAAGGGAAAGACATGCAGAAGCCATGGAGACATATGGGCATGAAGGAGCACTGTAGGGCTTTGCCAGAATGGTTTAGACCACAGCAGATCATGTACCCAGCTCTGTTGAATATAGCTAGTTCCCTTAACTTACTGTCCTTGGGGTAAGTTTCAGCACCTGGCAAGTGACATTTAATTTTGCTCCTTTGAAAGGGCACCCAGAGACCATTACTACCTAGTTCCCAAGTTGCTTTCGGGACTTCAAACCATGTGAGAACAAATGGCAAGCCACACAGTATTTTACCCACCCTACACCCACACATGAAAACCTAGCTCAATTTGGGCAAATCTTTAAGAGTGCCTTATTTGAAAGTCTCTAGCACTACACAAGTATCCACATGCTGAAAACTCATTATGAGTATAATGCCTAACATTTATTGAGCACTTACAATGTGCCAGGCCCTGTGCTAGATACTGTTCATGGATAAGCCCATTTAATGCTTATAAATCCCCATGATGTAGAGAAAACTGAGGCACAGAGAGGTTAAATAACTAGCCCAAGGTCATACAGCTGCTAAATGGATAAAACAGGCCATCTGCTAAGATTATGCTCTTAACAAGTATATTCTTCAGGCTCCATTGGAATATTTTTTGTGCATGTATGTGAATGCCCATGTGTGTGTCCAATATCTGTATAAGTGAGTTTCTGAAGGGAGGTGCTGGAGGTGACACAAAGGCAAAAGAAAGAAGGAGAAGAATGATATTTTTAGGCCCTTGGGACAACCCTTAATGGACATACCTTTCATATGGAGTCTAATGGGTTCTCTTAGAGCATAAATAGTCTAGAGGTATAGTGATTTCTCCCTCTGTCCCAGTGATGGTTTGAGGAGATCAATTCAATAAAACATCATTCAACAAGTACTGGGGTTTCTAAAGAATTTCTTTGGGAAAGGCATGAAGAGCAGTAAAAAGTAACTCCTACTTATTTTAGGTGCCAAAGCTTGATTTCTCCAACTCTGTTCTGAGAAGGGACACAGAAGGATAAAAAAAAAAATCCAAAATCCAAAAAGTTATCTTAATCTCATATTATTTTATAAAAAGGAAACTTAACCTTCCTGTTTTGATTTTTCTCCTGATAGCAAACTCTTTTGTCATTGAGATTTCATAGGCAACAAGGGAAGACATCTATCTGGTTATTAAAACATGGATCCTTCTCCAGAACATAGCTTATTCTTACACCTTAGTAGGGAATTGAAGACATAATATCTCACAGAAATCTTGTGGATTTGAGGACTATAGCTTTGTAATTTCAATTGTCATCTCTCTCCCTTGTTCTTCCTCCACAGAACTTCTACTAACCTTAAGGAAAATCCTATGAGTGTGAACATACAAAAGGTGAAACCAGACTTTGCTGCATCATATTTCTATTAACATAGGCCTGCTAAAGATCACTGCTTGAAGACCTTAGACATCATTTGGTGCCATCTTCTTATTTGGGGGACAAGGAGAGCAAACCCTACATATGAACCCTGAAGATCCTCAGACTTACATATTATCTCAAGGTTCAATCCCACTCTGAATCCCACTTCTTACTTTCACTGTGCATTTTACATGTCCCCCTCTGATCAAGATGGCAAGAAACTGTTCACCTTGAAAAAGGCTGTTCAGAAGCTGTCACCAAATCAATATAAATTTTGGATGTGCATTCTCACTCCAATGTCTTCCTAAAGAGATCTACAACAGAAGTCATTTTTTAAAAATATGTGTAGCCCACTTGGGAAAATTTAAAAGATAAAATCCTATTTCACTTGCACAATACAGTAGCAGAGATAGCTTCCAAGTTATAATAAAGCAATTTCTTTACTGTATTGATTGGTAGGATTTTTACCAAGTAGAAGTGAGGTAAAAGAAGCAAAAGGAGAAGCCAAGGGCTGATTGTTGCTGTGAGATCACAGTGGTGCCTGTAGGTGCCATGGAAAGAGGCCTTGCCTACTTTCATTTACCACGGTGAACTCCATATGAACAGAGTACATGGTAAGTGGTTAGATACTGAACACATTTTGGTTAGACAAATTCACAAAATGCTGATGGGAGGAGGAGTTCCTCATACATTTCTATATGCTCCAACCATCATGTTTCCCCAGTTGCCCAAAGATAATGCGTTTTTGATGGCTCAAGGCATCTCTCATACAGCTGGATCAGACCAGATAAATAGCATCTTTTTAAAGAATGTAACTGAGAAGAGAGTATTGTTTGGTGCTTAATAAGGTGAAGGTGCTCATATGCACAGTGATGAGAGAGGTAGAGCTTGCTTCTAAGAGCAGGTTTTCCCTTACTCACCTTATTAACAGTGTGACATGACATGTCGTGTTATCCTTGGATGACATCTCCTGCTTCTCAAGGTTACCTTCCCTAAGCCTCAGGATCTTTGTCGGTAAAATTTCAGTAATTCTGATGAAAGGTGGTAAATGAGCAAAGATGCCATTTCTTGATCAAAAATTGGGGGGATCTCTGGAAAACATAAGAAGAAATCCTTGATGGATAGAAAAATCCAAGCATGGCCTGACAACTCTAAGTTTCACCATGAGTAAAGGGCTACTGTCTAGGGCAGTACAATCCTTCTCAGAGGAAACTCAGCAAGAGATGAGTCAAGTGCTGATTTCTGAGATCATTCATTAAAGAACAGTTGAATAGCTATGCCATTTGATCTGTACCCTCATTTATCTATCTCCCCAGATTCAGCAGTTGGGCATGGTGGTATGCCCGGGTTAAAATTATGAGAATAGTCACTAAATAAATCAAGGGCTCTATTTTAAAGATGAAAGTGGAAAGCAACTATGAATTTAAAATATAAAATAGAAAGCAGCTTTTCTTCACATATGAAGCATTGAAGCACATTGTCTCCTAATTTGGCAACCATGAATGAAGATGCCATGCTTTTGGCCCCCACCCCTAGAAAAGCCTAGATTCTTTCATTCTGTGTCCACTGGAGAGAACCTTCCCCATAAGAGTAAAGCCCACAGCAGAGATGACACTCCACATCTATTGAGAAAAACCCACATGAACTGCCTGTGATCACCCTGGCCATCAATTGCTAAAATTAAATGTATAAGCAAGAATCACTAAACATTTGAAAAGACACAAATCATAAATAAAAAAATTAAACTCTGGAACTAAAATAATTCTCAAGAGAAAAGAAGAAATAAAAGTATGCCAAATACCTGTTTGAAGGATGTGAATTATAAATGTTCATTTATTCTCAACAATAGGAAAATGTTTAAATACATTAAAAATATATGTCTCAATATGAGCTAATAAGGGGGATATACAGATTCCAAAATGCTATTATAAGACACAGAACACAAATGGGGTTCCGAAGAGAGGACCAGAAGGAAAAAAACCCTCAGTCAATCCGGTGACAGGAATGAGAAGAAAATCATAGCAAACAGAAAAGAAAAATATGGTGAGAGAAATAAGATCAAATATATGTGTAATTACAATAAAAACCAATGGCTTAGATTTCCCTTATCATAAGATAAAGACTTCCAAATGTAAAGGGAAAAAATGCATATATGTGATTTATAGGAGAAATACTCTGAAACTGATTTGAAAATATTAAAAATAAGGCATTTTATGAACACATCAGGCAGAGAATAAAGAGGCGATTTATAGAGTCAAAAATATGGTGAGGATAAGAAGATGAATTGAAATGACCATAAGAAACAATTTTCCACCTGCAACAATTAGGCAAAAATTTTAACAATTGATATCCAGCATTGGTGAAGATGTGGGAAAACAGGCACTGCTGATGAAACTATAAGTTGGCTAGGATTCTCCAAATCAGGCAACAACACTGATTTATCTGTGGGATGAAGACTAGGAGACTGAACAAACATACCCAGGTGACAAGTTGTTTCAACAAGTCATGTTATCACAAACGGTAGAAATTCAGACCCCGCTCTCATTTTTCCTTATGTTGTTCTTTACTGTCTCTTTGCCAGAGTGTGCTTTACTTACTCCATCTGTCTTACTTCTCTCCTTAGATAAAATGACATAGTATATGTAAAATATTCTAAAAACATAAGAAGCTACATAATGTGTGGCATTTTCATTTTTAAAATGATAATAACAAAATGTATTGACATGTTCCCAGAAGAAGCATACGAGAAATTAAATGTGTATAAATTGGGTAAAATATGGCTACCATGCTGTGAATGCTTTTATTCTGCCTCAAAAAGTTTAAAAAATGCTTTACAAGAAGTACATTGAGCATCCTAGAATAGATCCAAGAATATTGTCAACTTGTTTTCTTTATAGAAATAAAACAAGATGTTCCCCTGCTCCCCCACAGCTGTGCTTGTCTAAAGCATTCACAATCACTGGGCTTCTTAGAGAGCCCACTTAGGAAAAACCAAAGAAAGTGCTTTTAGCAGCTGGGTCCCAAACCCAGGCCACAGGTCTCAGTGTGGTATGTCAACCCTGAAGTGGGAGGCAGGGACTCAGGATTTTGGTTATACCTTCCATTGTTTGCCTTTTACTGTCATAGCTGTTGTTGTTTCTCAGGGTGACATCTGAGCAGGATTTTGACACTGGGGGGAGAGAGAAAGAATTCCAAAGCCAGAGATAACAGGACTTCTCAGAGAGCCTGAAACTTTCCTCTTCTTTAAAACCCTGGGTAGTCTCTTCAAAAGTCAACTCCTCCACAGAAAATTTCCATTAACTTAACTATTTGAGCATCATCTATTACAGCAAATAGTTAAAAAAAAATAGTAATGGGCAGATATCAATATATTTTAGGAGAAGTTAAGATACTGAGTTAGAATTCTGGATCAGCTATGCACCAATGCCAGTGCCAGGTCTACCCTTCAAAGTACTTTTTCTAGGTTGAGTTTGTGAACTTAATTGTCCAATCCTATACATCTAAACTATTTCATGGATCAATTATTGCTAATCCCTAATGTAGATGAAATTGACAATTTTTTTGAAAGTCTCACACTCCCAAAGATCGTTCAAGAAGAAATTGATAAGTTGCACAATCCTTTATCTATTTAAATTTATAATTTAAAATATTTCAACTAAGACCACTCCAGACCCCAATATCTACAATCTTGCATAAGTTACTTTAATTCTTTGTGCCTCTGACTCTTTATATTGGGATATTATAGTACCTATGTCACAGACTTGCTATGAGAATTAAATAAGATAATGAAGCAAAGCATTTCACTTGCCACCAGAATGTGGCAAATACTTAATAAATGATAAGGTTGGTTTTTGTTATTATCTCAATCATACTTTACTTTCATTTAAGCAGAGCCATTATTTCATGAGCAACTTCAGTAAATGAGAGTAGTAGGCAAGATAACATCTCATCACCTAGGAGGAAAAGCCCAGACACACACCAGAAAAAACTGGGCTGCTGAGAGTGAAATTATTTTAAAATGTAGAACATACTAAGCACCTTCTACTGGTTGTTGGGTCAACTGAGATGCACAGCTGAGCATCAAATTCAAGCTAGAATCAATCTATGTTTCTAAGGCTTCTTTAAACTAATCTAAAAGTAAAGAAACAAATATTCCTAAAATTCTAATTTAGGTCTGTAGCCCCACACTACATGATCTGCAAGTTCTGCTGGAAACACGTCTTCCTGACCCATTCCCTGCCCTTCTTCTTTTTATTAAAACTTATGATGCAGAGTTTCACTTTGGCTGGGATGTAGAAATCTGGAAAGACATCTCTTGTAACCCAATGATACAAAAAGCTAGATGAATTATAAAATCATAACTTTTCTTGAAAACGACAAATTGCTGAGGTTGTGGAGCATATTTATGCACCCAACATCAGAGTGCCTAGATTCACAAAACAAATCTTACTACACCTAAAGAAAGACATAAGAGCAATACAATAATTGTTCAGGACTTCAGCACCCCACTCAGAGCACCAGGTAGAATTCTGAGATAGAACATCAACAAAGAAACATTAGTCTTAAACTAGACTTTGGAACAAGAAGAAAAGAACATTATAGACCAATATCACTAATGAATATTGATGCAAAAATATTCAACAAGATCCTAGCAAACAGAATCCAGCAACACATCAAACAAATTGCACACCATGACCAAGTGGGTTTTATCCCAGGGTCTCAAGGCTGGTTCAATATACCTAAATCTATAAATATAATTTGGCACGTAAATAAATTAAAAAACAAAGACCATATGATTTTCTCAATTGATGTAGAGAAAGCTTTTGATAATATCCAGCATCCCTTCATGATTAGAACACTTCAGAAAATGGGTATAGAAGGGACATTTCTTAAACTTATAGAGGCTATCTACAGTAAACCTACAGCCAATATCATATTGAATGGAGTTAAATTGAACAAATGGATTTAAAAGACATTTACAGAACATTCTACCAGATAATTATAGAATATAAAAGTTTGTACAATTAAGTTCATGAACTCACCCTAGAAAAAGTACCACATATTTCAATGGTGAATATCATTACCGTGCCCCTTGTGTTACTCACCCTGAGAAACTGTGCACTGATGCCAGTGCCTACTCTGCCCTGTAAAGCAATTTTGGAACTTTTTTTCTGGAATGTCCATCAGAGCTGTCATTGTAGAAAGTCTGACAATTAAGTTCACAAAATCATCCTAGAAAAGATGTTATATAACTCATTGCAAAATATCACTATGGTTACCAAATGGTCAAGGGGAGTACTAAGGTGACCATTGTGATATTCCACAATGAAGTATGTAGCAGTTTTTCTAGGATGAGTTCACAAATTAAATTTTCAGGCCTGGATATACCATACAGTACTACTTAATCATGAAAAGTAATAAAATAATGTCATTTGCAGCAACTTGGGGGGGGGGAACTGGAGACCATTATTCTAAGTGAAGTATCTTAAGAATGGAAAACCAAATATTATATTTTTTCACAAATAATTGAGACTTAAACCATGGGTACACCTGGACACAAAGAGATGCAAAGGACATTGGAAACCAAGGAGATAGGAGGCTAGGATTCAGTGAAGAATAAAAAGTTATCTATTGAGTATAATGAACACAATTCGGGTGATGGGCACACTAAAAGCTCTGACTTAACAATCATACAAGATAGCTGCATAACAAAAACTTGTACCCCCTTGATATTTTGAAATAAAAACAAACAAACAAACAAACAAGTACACAAAAAGATAACACACCATGATCAAGTAGATTTTATGCCAGAGATGCAAGGATGGTTCAATATATGCAAATCAATAGATGTGATACATTGCAGAAACAGGATTAAAGACAAAAACCATACGGTCACCTCAAGAAATACAGAAAAAACATTTGACAAAATCCAGCATATCATTATGATAAAAATATCCACCAAACTAGGCACTGAAGGCACATACCTCAAAAAAATAAAGGTCCTATATGACAGACAAACACATAACCAACATCAAACTTAACAGGGAAAGTTGAAAGCATTCCCACTGAGAATTGGCAAAGATAAGAATTTCAACTTTCACCATTCTTATTCAACGTCTTACTGTAAATCCTAGCCAGAATATTCAGGCAAGAGAAAAAACAAAAGCATCCAAATTGGAATAGAGGAGGTCAAATTATCTTTGCCTGCTGATAGTATTACCTTATATCTAGAAAACAAGAAAGAGTCCACCAAAAAACTTTTAGATGTGATAAATGAATTTGGTAATGTTTCAGGATACAAAATCGTCATAAAGAAATCAGGAGCATTTCTGTATACCCATAACAATCTAGCCAAGAATCAAATGAATTAGGCAATCCCATTTACAATTAGTACCAAATAAAAAGAAAGAAAAGACCTAGGAATATATTTAACCAAGGAAATGAAAAATGTATATAGAAAACTACAAAACACGGCGGAAAGAAATTATAGATAACGCAAATGGAAAAATCTCCCTTGCTCAAGGGTCAAGTGAATTAATATCATTAAAATGACCATTTATCTAACACAATTTATGAGTTAAATGTAATCCTTATCAAAATATCAATGTCATCTTTCACAGAATTAGAAACAATTCTAAAGTTCATATGCAAACAAAAAAAGAGCCTGAATAGCCAAAGCAATCTTGAGCAAAAAGAACAGTCAGGCAATTATTAGAGTAATGCAAATCAAAACCACCCTCTAACTCCAGTGAGAATGGCCCACATCACAAAATCTCAAAACTACAGATGCTGGCATGGATATGGAGAGAATGGAACACTTTTACACTGCTGGTGGGACTGCAAACTAATGCAACCTTTTTGGAAGGAAGTATGGAGAACTCTCAAAGAACTCAAGCTAGACCTCACATTTGATCCTGCAATCCCATTACTGGGCATTTACCTAGAAGGAAAAAAATCCTTTTATCATAAGGACACTTGTATTAGACTGTTTATTGCAGCTCAATTTACAATCACTACAATGTGGAAACAGCCTAAATGCCCACCAACCCAGGAATGGATTAACAAGCTGTGGTATATGTACACTATGGAATACTATTCAGCCATTTAAAAAAATGGAGACTTTACAGCCTTTGTATTAACTTGGATGGAAGTGGAACACATTTTTCTTAGTAAAGCATCACAAGAATGAAGAAGCATGAATCCCATGTACTCAAGTTTGATATGAGGACAATTAATGACAATTAATGACATGGTGGGGGTGGGGGAAAGAGAGAGCAGAGAGAGAAAGAATGAGGGAGGGGTGGGGAAAGGAACAGCAGAGAGAGGGAAGGAGCGAGGGGGGTGGGGTGCAATAGCATAGATATGGAATCAACCTATGTCTATCAACAGAAGATTGGATGAAGACAATGTGGTATATATACACAATGGAATACTATTCATTTGTAAAAGAAAAAAAAGAGATCATGTCTTTTGTAGCAGCATTGATAGAATTGGAGGCCATTATCTTAAGTGAAACAACATAAAGAAAAACAAACACACATATTCTCACTTACATGTAGGAGCTAAATAACGTGTACATGTGAAAGCAGAGTCAGAGTGTGAAATGATGAACAATGGAAACTTGGAGGGGCAGAGGGGTTGATGGGGTGGATGATGGTAAGTTGCTTGATGGGTACAGGGTATATTGCTTCAGTGATGCGGCACTGGAGGTCCTGGCTTCACCACATTGCAATATCTATCAATGTAGCAAAATCTCATTTGCACTCCATGAACATGTACATATAAACATTTTTTGAAAAAGAAAACTTCCATAACCCAATAAATGGCATTTATGAAGAAGCGATTCATACTTAATGATGAAAAACTGACCACTTTCTCAGTCACAATGAAAATAAGGCAAGGAAATCTACTCCCACTATCCCTATTTCAGATAAAGAAATAAAAAATATGTAAGTTTTGAAAGAAAAAATATACAATTATCTATATTTGCAGATGACATGACTGTCTATGGAGAAAATCTCAAAGGATCTATTAAAAAGCTACTGAATCTAATAAGTGAGTTGTCAAGGTCATGGGGTATAAGGTCAACATGTAAAAATTAATTGTATGTCTATTTATTAGCAGCAAGCAATTGGAAATAGGCATTTTTTTAAATCACATTTCACGATTGCACAAAAAGATATAAAACAGGTAATATCTACATGCTTAAAAGTATAAAACTTGGATAAAAGAAATTAAAAAAGTACGAATAAATGATATATATTCAATTTTTATAAAATGAGACAATATTATTAAGACATCAGTTCAATCCTAAATTAAATGCAATTCTAATCAAATACTCAGCAGATTTTTTCCTAGGAATTAACACAATGATTCAAAAATTTATGTGGAAAACCAATTTAGAATAGGCAAAACAATTTTGAAAAGGAAGAATAAAGTTGAACACTTAACACCACTTGATCTAAAGACTTACTATAAAATGATGATGTTACTGAAGGATAGAAACACAGACCAATGGAACATGCTAGACAGTTTAGAATTGGTCCCATGCATATATGGTCAGTTGGGTTTTTTGAACAAAATATATAGGCAATTCAGTAAATAAAAGTTAATATTTTCAACAAATGGTACTCAAACAATTTGATATCAGTATGCAAAAAGTCTCACTCTGCCTTATGTTATATGCAAAATTTAACTGAATGGGAATCATAGGCTTAAACATGAAACCTAAAACTACAAACTTCTAGAAAGAAGTAAAAAATATTTTATAAACTCGAGTTTGGCAAAGATTACTTACATATAATACCAAGAGCATAAAAGAAAAAAATTGGTAAGTTGTTCCTCACTAAAAATAAATCTTTTTTGTTTTTCAAAAACTACTGTTGAAAACTTGGAAATACACTCCTTTAACTGGTGGAAAATACTAGCAAAACACATAACTGATAAAGAAGTTGTATTCAGGATATGTAAACAACTATCAAAACTAAACAAAAGGAAAAGAAACCAATAAAAATGATCAAAGGATTTGAACAGCTACTTTACCAAATACGTATTGGTTGGATATTTAAATTGGCTTAAGACAATACCAGATAACTAAGCATAGGGAAAGATGCCTAATATAACTAATTATTAGGGAAATGCAAATTATAATCTTAATGAGATGTCACTATAAACCTATTAGAATATCTAAAATTTGTTTTTTAAATTTGTAAATGGTAGTCTATTAAACAGCAGATGTTGGAAAAAGAGTATGGTACTTTGCACTTTTTCTCAAAATTAAATACACATTTGCATTATGACTTAGTAATTTCACACACATACTTGTACATGAAAGTTTATGGGGTACTTATCCATTATTGACAAAAACCAGAAAACAAGTCAAATACCCTTCAACTAGTCAATAATCAAACAAGGCATAGTTTATCAGTATAATAATGATACCCAGCAATAAAAAGTAATGAACTAGTGACACATGTGATAATATGGATAAATCTCAAAGGCATTATACTAAGTAGGAGAAACAAGACTTGGAAAACTACATTCTGTATGATTCCATTTATATGATGTTCTTAAACAAGCAAAGATACAGAAAGACAGGAAATAAATCAGTGGTGCGGGGCTGAGATTGGAGTGAGTGACATGCGGCATGAGGGACATTTTTCCAGTGCAGACATGTTCTATATATTGCTAGTGATTGTGATTATAGAACTGTGTTTATCAAAACTAACAGAAGTTGACATTCAACAGGTGAATTATACTGTAAATAAATAATGCCTCTATAAATCTGACTTTAAAGATGAATCATAGTAAAATGATTATGCTAGATCAGTCCCCCATCTTCAAACAATTAATCTTCAGCTTGAATCCCATACTTCTATATTAACCAACACGTTAGATATTTAACCAATAGGTTGACCCATGACAACACTAGGTGTAATTATCTCACTTGCCCTGATGAAGCAGTAGTCAACTCACTGTTCATGATAGCATCAGTAACATAATATCGATAAGCTATGAGGCGTGGGGATAGAATAACATGTTAGATCTTGATGTCTTGTCTTGGATGGTGTGTCTGCCAGAAAAGAAATAGTTGGACAAACCAACTACATCAAAATTTTCCTTGTGTTGGTCCTTTTGAACATACTTCATAGAGACATAGAGTAATTCGTTAATGGAAACGGCTGATTTCACAGGGTATTCCCCAGCAATAAAGCTTCAATTTCTGTTGATGGAACATTTTTCTCAGCGTTGGCTTCCTTACACAAACCTAGACAGGAAATCCCTTTTGGCAAGAGTTCTAAGTTCATATCAGGTCAGACTGTTTGGTGATAAATGCTCTGGAGAATTTCCGAATTGGGGCTTTCTTATTATGTAACAATAGCCCCTTGAATTTCTACAGAAAGTTTCTTTCAAATTTCTGAATATCTTATAGTTGTTTTTCTTATTAGTCTCCAAAACATCTGCTTCAAATTAGGAAAACAAAGGGCAATGACCCTTTGTCACGTATAAAAGCTAAATTAGGGATGGGAGTGTGTTCTTAATTGTTTCCAAAACCCAGTTGAAGACAACGATCACATACAAAAAGAAAAAAATGATGGAGACTAGATTCTGTTGCAAACCTTTAGTTAAGATCAGTCTGATGTACATGAGATGGGTCAAGAGAAAACAAAACAACCCTTTTTCACCTAAAGCCATTTGTTTTTGAACAGCCTCATTAATTTTATTTTCCAAAAAGAACTTGGCCATCAAATTTATATCAAATACCAGGAGCTGTCTTTTGGTTTTGAAAGGTGTCTGAGTCACTTAAGAATCACAGGGCTCTGTGCTTGAGGAAGAGCTTCTTTGGTGTTGAAAGATGTCTGAGTCACTTAGGATATGTAGAAAGATGGCTCCCTGCCAGCACGTGGGTTATCTAACATCTGAGCAGCCCAAAGTTCATGTTGGCTGTTTGCATTAATCACCATAATTTGACTAACAAGCTCGAAGTGACAGCTCAGCATCAGCATGGCACTAGGGCCACAAACTGAACAAAGACAAGAAGAAAAAAGGGAGAGTGGGGAGGCAGAAATCCCCCATTCCCCTTCGTGGCAGCTGAGAATTTCCAAAATGTCAGTAAAGGCATCAACAATTCAAGCAAAAACAGACAGTGAGGGGAAGCCCAGATAGGAAGAGAACAATTCCAACTTCACCTTCTCCTTTCCATGTTTTTACTTCTTTCTACAAATCCCAGCCAGCTTCTTCCTGACTTCTGACTGTGGTTCTGAGTATGGACTAACCATGCCTAGACTCCAGGGGACCATGGCTTCTTTTGTCAGGCCTAGGCTGGGCCCTTCTGATTTCAAATAGTCAGATCTTATCATTTTCCCTTTCTTTCTTTCTCTTTCTCTGTCTCTGTCTTTGTCTCTCTCTGTCTCTCTCTCTTTCCTTCCTTCTTTCCTTCTTTCTTTCTTTTTTTGAGACAGAGTCTCACTCTGTTGGCCAGGCTAAAGTGCGTTGCCATCCACCTAGGTCACAGCAACCTCAAACTCTTGGGCTCAAACAATACTCCTGCCCAGCCTCCTGAGTAGCTGGGACTACAGGCACTTGCCATAACACTCATTAAATTTTTCTGTTTTTTGTAGCGACGTGGTCTCACTCTTGCTCAGGCTGGTCTCAACTCCTGAGCTCATGCAATCCTCCTGCTTTGGCCTTTCAGAGTACTAGGATTACAGGCATGAGCCACCTGTAATCCTAGCAGGACTTTATCATTTTGTGTTCAAAAATTATAATTCTTTTATCTCTAAGACCTAGATAAAATAGAACTTTTTAAAATTTCATCAAAATAAGAATGAACTCCTATTTACAAGAAAACTGGGGGTAAAGCTACATTCCTGACCACCTCCCCCCCTACTCCCATACACACTTCCAAAGGCATAGAAACAAAGAATTTTTGAGCACAGGTTACTTATTTCTGAAGTAACTAAAGTCAATCAATCAGCATAATTTGGGAGTAGAAAACTGTTAACTCCCTCACAGTTTTTCAGCTCAACCGTGGCTCCTTCAGCGTGCTGAAGTAAACCACACCACGTATGCTGGCTGCACCATTAGCGGGGCATGGCTTCTTTGCTTCTTTCAAACGGTCAGCTTACCCTATTAGTTGTGTGATGACAGGTAGCTGTAATCAAGTAGCTTTTCCAAAAATTCCCTCTTGAACGGAGTCCTACAGAATGCTGTTTTCACTGGGTAAAAATTAGTGTTTACAACAAAAATAAGTTTGGGGATGAGATGAGATAAGCAAATTTGTTTGTGAGAATCTGTTCTAAATTAACTTAAACAAGAAGCAGAGCTACGCATAACCTTTTGGATGCTGGTGTGCCTCATGAGTCTCCACAAATATGAAATACATGGTTTCCAGGCAGGGAGGGCCTGTGGCTCAAGGAGTAGGGCACTGGCCCCATATACCAGAGGTGGCAGGTTCAAACCTGGCCCTGGCCAAGAATCACACACACACACACAAAAATACTAAAAAGGGTGGTGCCTGTGGCTCAAGGAGTAGAGGGCCAGCCCCATATACCGGAGGTGGCAGGTTCAAACCCAGCCACAGCCAAAAAATAAATAAATAAATAAATAAATAAATAACTGAAACACGTGGTTCCCCAAACTTATTTGACATAGGAGCCCTTTTAATTCTTTCGCCCATAACGCCTGTTGTCCCACATAACACAGATTTCTGTTAGCCTCAGAATTTCCCTTTCCAGTGACAAGAGAGACAAGTTTCAGGTCTAAAAACCGGTATGATATTTCATCTTGTGGTTAGAATCCAGTCACTAGCTGCAAGCTCATTTGCTGAACAGGCAAATCGAATGCAACCCCTCCTGTCTGAGGTTAGCGCAGCCTCACCTCTCCAGGTGCTGGAGACACAGCCTTTCTAAGTGCAGACTTTCAAAATTGGTCTTATTATAGTTATGCTTTATGCTTACCTCGCACATATGGTAACACCAAAGAAATGTTCTCTCATATCACCCCAGGTTAATTCATAGCCCAGGAGCATATACTGTTAGCTCCCCACTAAGTAGTCAACCATTTTCCTTCTGCTCCATCTTAGCAAGCTTTAGTCTTTAAATCTGTTTCTTAGAGGGTAGCCATAGTACATCATGAAGGATCCTGGACATTTAATGAGATAGAAATATATATACGACTGTACTTTTATTTCAAGCCATAGTCAGTCTTCTTGTCCATGAAATAAGCCTTATTTAAAAGAAAAAGAAGTTCTCTTCATAATTATAAATCTGCCTGATAATATCCTAACTTTTTATTTCCGCGAATAAGAAAATATAGTGATATATTCTTCTTTCAACCTCTGATTGAACATTTTTTCAGTTGTCTTTAGGCTCAAACGGCTAAGGTGCCAGCCACATACACCTGAGCTGGCAGGTTGGAATCCAGGAAACAACAATGACGGCTGCAACCAAAAAAATAGTCGGGTGTTGTGGAGGGTGCTTGTAGTCCCTGTTACTTGGGAGGCAGAGGCAGGAGAATCACTTAAGCCCAGGAATTGGAGGTTGCTGTGAGCTGTGATGCCATTGCACTCTATCCAGAGCGACAGCTTGAGGTTCTGTCTCAAAAAATAAAATAAAATAAAATAAAATAAAATAAAATAAAATAAATACATAAATAAATAAAAGTCAGAATGAATTAGATATGAAGAAATATTTATTTTGATTAGGTCAAAAGATTCTGTCCATGTCTTACAGTGCATGTGTGTCTGTGTGTTAAGTGTGGGTTCTTAGCATTTGGAAGAAAACAAAGCTCACTGAGGGCGGGAGGAGGCGTCTCCTGTTTTTACAGAGATTTTAATGCTTGAGTCATCCTTGTCATTTTCAGACTCAACTGCCCCAAACTGAGTCATAGGGATGGGGTGAAGTGGGGGTTAAACTGAGTTTTGAAAAAAATCCAACAACTTTAATAGATGTTCACCTATGGTGGTCAGTCAAGGAGGCTCCTCTTACATTATTCCCCAGAAAAGAATGTGTTAGGTAGGTTCTGTTCTTTTCTCAAAAATGCCCTCTCCTCTTGGAGATAATAAGGTTACTAGCAAAACAGCCTTAAATATTTGGACTTGTTAACACCAGTACATCCTGAGATTCTCCATTTAGGCCAATAGTTAGCTTCTGAAAACCTTTGGAATAAAGATCAACCATTCTTTATTCTGCTATCTCTTAAAGTTATTGTGAGGAATAAGCATGTTAGTATCTGTCAGACAATTTGAATAGGGCTTAGCACAGAGTAAGCATGCACACTTACTTCACATAAATAATAAATACCTTCCATTACTACTAATACCATTACTATTTCTATTACTACTGCTGGTATCAGTGCCTTGTTTGATCTTAGCTTACATCCTTGAAGATTAAACGGAATAAGTGAACTGTGTTTTAGACCCTTGTTTCTCTAAGTGTGGTCCATGTGGTCTGCAGATTAGCAGCCTCAGCAGGTAGCTTATTGGAAATGTAGAATTTGGGGTTCCACCCAAGATCAACAGAATCAGAACCCACATTTTAACAAGAACCACAGGTGGTTCACGTGCACATTAATGTCTGAAAGTCACTCTGACAGCAGAATATTCTTGTTAATGAGACTGGCCTCAAACACCGTGCACGGATGATTAATTTTCAAAGATTTTAAACTAGAATACAACAAAAGAAATATGCTTTTTTGAAGTTCGAGGGTCAAACCCTCACAAGATACCAGAGGTCTGCTTGAAGTTCAGTATTCTCAAGACACTGTCTTCACTGAGAAAGACGAACTGAAAAAGGAAGGCATGATTATCACTAGTGCTTACTAACTATTAGACGTTCCATCTTGTGCATTTCTTTTGCACCTCAAACATAATATTTCTGAACCAAACTTACGGACTCTGTCTTCAGTTAGATTTTCCAGATGCAGAATGCTGAGAATCCTGTGAAAGTAATTTATTAGGAAATAGTCTCAGAAAATTCTAATAGGAAAGAGGAGAACTGGAACCAAGAAATTAGGCAAGAAAGAGATTTCTGGTAAAGGCCCACGGGTAAGGAGGAGTAACTTTGGTTCAATCATGCAGGGACTCTGTAGACAGTGGTAAGTCCTTGCAACACAAAGTGTGGTCCATGAACCAGCAGATCAACATCACCAGAGAGCTTGCTAGAAGTGCACAATCTCAGACCCCTTACTAGTCCTACCAAATCAGAGCCTTCATGCTAACATGATCTTCCAAGTGATTCATAGGCATGAGAAACACTGGTTTACAACACAAATCAAAGTTGCTCCAAAGAGTCAAGGATGCTGAAGTATTTAAATCCCATTTCTGTCAGTTTTGCTTAAGGCCTAGTCCTAGGGTTCTTAATTTCCTTAACAAAGTTCCAGCCATTTTCTGTTCTCTATATTCAGGCAAAGGAGTTTCAGCACCTTAAGACAAAGAGACCCAGGTTCTAGCTGTCCTGAGTGTTGTAAGAGTGAAAATACACCAGGAACTGGTGTGCATGGAACGGATACAGAATTTGGGCAGAGAACTAACAAAGCATACTGGTCTCCATCTCCCTTCTCATTCCACACTTCACTTGTCTTTCCTAGCATCCACTGCTCTCCATCCACAGAACGCTGACATTGCGCTCCCTCACATGCCAAGAGCAACAGAAAACCAGTTTTCTCAAATCTGTCCTCCATTCTTCATCCTTTTGCCATTACCCAAGCTCAGAGCTATGCTATCTTAGACCACCATAATACCCACTCTCCACCCATGCCCTCTCTGCCACCTGTATACATCTGTCAAGTTGAAAGCTCCCTGCTCTTCCATGCCTTTCCCAATCTTTACGGGCAGAAATGGCCATTCTGTGTTTTCTTAGCAGCATTTTTTGCATATTCCCCCAGTTAAACCCTTGTCTGACTGTACTGTTGTTAGTCATTTATAAGACCATCTATTCATACAGACTCTGAGCTGCTTGATGGTAAAGCGTGTGATGGCATTTACTATGCTTAGCATATTATAAGTGCTTGGCTAACTCTTATGAAATAATAAAATTATTGATTTGAAGGTATTTTCCAAGTGCTATAGCCTACAAATAGGTGCTATGAATATATGTTTAATTTTAATAAACCTCTCAAGGATAGAAAAGCTGCATGAAAAGGGGGGAAGAATGAGAGACGTTTTACGTAAGACTTTCATACTTCTCATATATGAAGCCTCACATATTCACCAGATTCTCTCAGCTGTTTTGTGAAAATTTACTTGGAAACTTTAATGCAAACAATTCCCTCAAGAACTGACCCCACATGCTTGCTAAAGCACATAATAGCTATGATCAATCACTGTTTATTATTTTAACTATTAAACACCAATTTTCATAGCCATTGCAGACGTGAAACTGTGTTCCCAAATACAAGTCTTGAGAATAGATGCTGTTTGCTTTCACTAGTTTCATCCCAGAGCAAGTGCAACATTTGTAACTTGAGTAATTAGCATCCGGTCTGTTCTTTTTATACGGTGAGCATCTCCCTCTCTCGCTAACGCTAGCGCACTCTCTCCCCCTCTCTGGTTTAATTAATGCTAATGCATACTGCCCTACAAGAATTTGCAAGCTGTACTGAGAAATAATGCAGTGTTAGTTTTGTAATTTAGTGCAGAGAGCACATTTGTGCAAAAGCTTTGTAAACTGGGCCTGTGGTCAAAAGGAGCAATTAGCACTTTGTTAGTATGCAATGATGTACTAATCTGTGCAGTCCCCAAAAGCGATTGTCTGATCCGTTTTGCCCTCATGTGCAAATTTTTTCCAGGGTATACAGCACTACTCCAAAAATAACATGTTGCCTGCCTGGTGCTATAATTTGGGTTCATGATTATGAAGACTTATCAATCAGAAAATACTTGCTGGTGGTGGTGGGGGGGGGAATGTACTTGAGTTTAGTCCTACAGTTTTTAACAAGACAAAGTTGGTGCACAGCCTTCAAGAGGAGCTATAGTTCTCTATTCATCCTTCAAATTTCAGAGCTGCGTTTATCTTTGGAGAAAGACTATGGGGAAGGCATTTGGTAAGGAAAAGCGACCTCAAGACCTCGAACCAGAATTGTTAAACCCAGAATCTCATGGGCGTTGACTAGTTAACACAGCAGGACTGATTTGCATTTAAACAGATGCCATCCGTTCATTTATTTAAATAGCGCATAGAAACCATATAAGAAGTTGTGTGTTCTTTGGACCTTTCAAGATCTTAGTAAAGCACATGACTATGTCAGGCTAGTAATGAAAATAACAATAATGTCTTGCATTTTTAGAGTGATTCTCAGTTCTCCAAGATATTTCAGATACTACAGCTTATTTGAGTCTCACCACACATCTGTTTGTAGGCATTACCATCACCATTTTGCTAAAGTGGAAACGTGGATTCAGAGAGATTAAGTGACTTGTACAAAATAACCCAGAAGGTGATATTGCACAGTGATTCAAATCAGAGGCTTTGAGGCTAGGCTGCCTGAAGGCACATTTCCAGTCTGCCTTGGTTTCATTGGTCTGCACGTGAATTTTCTTATCTGTAAAATGGAAACGATAATTATACAGAAAGTCCTTCCTTAACGTCATTGATAAATTCTTGGAAACTGCCACTGTAAGTGAAACCGTATGTAATGAAACCAACTTTATCATAGGCCAATTGATATAAACAAAGGTTAAGTTCCTCTGGCATATTTCTAGTCACAAAAACATTGCTAAACTTCTAAATAAAACTCAAAACCCTTCTCGTATTAAACCCTGAAATAAATGTGAACTTATATTTAAGAAAAAATTAATAGAAACAAGTAATATAATAATTTACCTAATTATTCCGGTTTAGGGTCACCAGTCACTAGTGCCTATTCTGACACCTCAGGACACCAGGTGGGAATTACCACTAGACAGGAGGCTATCCCATCCCAGGGCACACTCACACACGCCCCCCACTCACTCAGACGGGGGTAATTTATTTATTTTTGTTTTTCTTTTTTCCAAAAAAGAAACAAAAATATTTTTTTAATCTTTTTGACTCTTGTAATAACACTTATTTAAAACATAAACACTTAAAACAGTATACTATTGAACAAAAGTATTTTCTTTCTTTACATTCTTCCTCTGTAAGGCTGTTTCTATTTAAACATTTTCTTTTAATCTTTTTAAAGCTTTTTTATATATATATAAACAAAAGCTAAGTTCCTCTGGCATATTTCTAGTCACAAAACATTGCTAAACCTCTAAATAAAAGTCAAAACACTTCTTGTATTAAACACTGAAATAAATGTGAACATACATTTAAGAAAAAATTAATAGAAACAAGTAATATAATTACCTAATTATATTAGGTACCTAATTATTCCAATTAGGACGAGGGTAATTTAGACACATAAATTCAACTACTAGGCACATCTTTGGAATGTAGGAGGAAACTGAACTACCTGGAAAAAAAAAAAACAACTCATGTAGACCTGGGGAAAAAGTGCAAACTCCACACATACAGTGGCCATGGCTGGGAACCTTTTTTTTTTTTCCTCATCAGCACTGTAATGAAATGAAGTTGAATGAAACTGTATTATTGAGGGCCAGCTATGGTGCCTGCCTTAAAGTGTTATTGTGAAGATTACATGTAAAGAACTTAGAAGGGTGCCAGATACAAATATGTGCAATAGAAGCATTAGTTGTTGTTAATAATATAACTAGTTAGCTTATAGTAATTAATAGAAGTCGGAACAGATTCAGATGTGGGGACTTTCAAAGGATTCGAAAATATTTAGTAAACAGTCATTTTTCCTTGTCTGGGATATATTTTTGAACCTATTAAAAGTACCAGACATATCTTTGAAGTTAAAAAAGAACTGAAGAAGAAATTAATGTTATTCAGCTTAAGGAAAAGCTATTGAAGGGATAGTGAATATTGTTCTTTATTACCATCAAAGAATAATATAACACACTGTTAATAAGCTAAAACATCATTTTCATTTGACAAAAGGAAATAAGTCTGATAGAGTGGAAGAAGTTTCTCAGCAAGTGTAGTAGATTGCAAAAATGACCACACTTTTCAATGACACTTGGAGGTCACTTCACAGCTCCTGCTAAACAAGAGGTGAAGACCATGTTCCCACCCCCTGATTCTCAGATAGCCTCTGGCTTGCTATGGAAATAAAAGGTAATGGAAGTAATGGTGTGCCAATTATGAGTCTTGAACTCAAGAATCTTTACAACTTTTTTTAAAGTTTCAAAATATTAAGGGAGTAAAAATATTTTTATTAATAATTTTGGTGCATCTTAACTATATGTACCAAATAGTTAAGTCCCACCCTTCTGGGTTTCCAATATCCTCTGTATCTCTCTGTGCCCATGTGTACTTATTGTTTAGCTCTCATTTATTAATGAGAACATATGGTTTTTTATTTTCCATTCCTGAGATACTTCATTTAGGATAATGGTCTCCAGTTTCCCCAAAGTTGCTGCAAATGACATTATTTCATTCCTTTTATGGCTGAGCAGTGCTCCATGTCTACATATACCACATTTTGTTTATCTCCTTGTGAATTAGTAGGCACATAGGGTGGGGCCCATTTTTGCATTTATTAATTCTACTGCAATAAACATCCAAGAGCAGCATCTTTTTAATAAAATGACATCTCCTTTGGGCAGAGTAGAAGTGGGATTGGTGGATCAATGATAGGTCTACATTTATTTCTCCGATGAATCTCCATACTGTTTTCCATAGAGGTTGTACTAATTTGCAGTCCCACCAATGGTGTGTAAGCATCCCTTTCTCTCTGCATACATGCCAGCCTCTATTGTTTTTTGACTTTTTAATATGCCAGTGTGATAGAGGTAAGGTGGTTGGTATCTCAGTGTAGTTTTAATTTGCATTTCTCTCACGATTAGTGGTGTTCAGCATTTTTCATATTTGTAGGCAACTTGTCTACCTTTCTTGAAAAACATTTTTGTTCATAAATTTGGCCACTTTTTGTTGGGTTTGCTTTGTTTTTCTTATTCGTTTGAATTCATTGTAGATTCTGGATATTAGTCCATTGTCTTCCTTTTCTTTCTTTTTTTTTTTTTTTTTTTTTTTTTTGTTTTATTTACCAAAACCCCCCCCTTCATCTCTGTAAGCAATCTCCTTCCCCCAAGCCACACGTTTTCATTGGTTTGAATTAAATTTCCACAAAACAAATTTTAAAAAAAAGGAATAATGCTTCTACAT
>CAUYRH010075532.1:0-34521 GCA_963574655.1 Perodicticus potto | reverse complement strand
TCTAGGAAATGCTTTATTTGGATTGAGTCTTGTTGGGGTTTTGAAGCTGTCTACTATCTGAATTTCTGTATCTTTTTCAATCTTCTCTATACTGTCTTGAAGTAGAGCATTTGTACCTTTAGAACCGTCCTCTTCTTCAGGAATTCCCATAAGATGAAAGTTTGATCTTTTGGAATAGTCCCACAACTCTCTCAGCTCATATTTCACTCCCACAGAGTCCATGCCTCTGCCCCAGCTGCGCTCCACCTCTGGTCCCCCTGCAGGGCTGAGATCTGGCTCCCTCCAGCGGTCTACAGAATCCCTGAAGGGTTTCTCCTAAATCTGACTCCAGCAGGTCACAGTGCAGGTAGCAATCTCTGCCCCTTCACTGCTGCTGCCACTGCCCCACTGCTGCTGTACTTTTGCGGTGCTGTGCCAGTCCCTCTCCCCTCCATCTCCCAACTTCCACTGGAGTTACAGTTTCAGCTCAGCTATGCCAGACCCTCTGGGATCTGCAGGGGGCAGGCCTCCAGACCACCCAGGCAAGGGGAGAAGGGTGGACTGGGAGTTTAGAATTGTGGGGAAATTATTTGTTCAACTTTTATGCCAGGCAAGAGAATGCCCAAGCTCACAGGTAGGATCTCTTTGGAGAAGGAGTCCTGGCATTCAGTAGCTCTCTCCTATAGTGTAAAACAAGAGGTCTTCTGTTCAATGCTTGCTTGTAGAGAGCACAAAGTAAGCCACTTTCTTTGGGGAGGGGACTCTTGTACTCTTGGTGATGGGTTTCATACCTAGAGTCTGTTTTCTTGGAGTTGCAGCCTGCCATAGCAGGGACGACGTGCCCTCCTCAATCTTTTCTTTCAGTTCAGCTCCTGACCTTCAGCTTCATTGAGTTCATTCTGACCATTATCTCTCCCTCTGGACAGAAGCCTCTGTTGAAACTTGGCACTAGTTGGCCATCTTACCTTTCTCTTTTGTAACATTTCTTGTAGCGCAAATATACTGGTAGTGAATTATCTCAGCCTTTATTTATCTAAAACAAACAAACAAACAAACAAACAAACAAACAAACAAAAAAACCCCTTTAGCTCATTTTCATTATTGAAAGGTATTTTCAGCACTTGAAAGACATTGGTTCACCGTCCTTTGACTTGCAAGGTTTCTGGTGAGTAGTCTGCTGTAATTGTCCTTTCCTCAGTACCTACCTAATGTTTCTTTTTGCTTTTGCTGACTAAAAGTTTTTCTCTATGTCTTTAGTTTGTAGCAATCTGATTAGTGATATGTATATTTGCTTGTTTGTGTTTGTCACGTTTGTGGTTTTCTGGACCACTTAGATGTGTGATTTGTATTTTATTAATGTGGGAAAATTGGCAGACATTGTCTCTTCATATATGTCTGCTGCTCCTCTTTTTTGAATTCCATTCATGTATGTTAAAACATTAACATTGTGCCACAGCTTTGGAATGCTATGTTCTTTTTTTTTAGGAATAGTTTCTATAGCTCTGTCTTCAAGTTCACTGGGTTATTTCTCTGTTCTAGCCAGTCTGCTGATGAGCCTGTTAATGAAATTTTTCATCTTTGATAATATGTTTTTTATTTGTAGTATTTCCATTTGCATTTTTAATTCAATTTGTATTTCTAAAATAGTTTCTATCTCTCTGTTAGAATTCTTCATGTGTTTGTGAGAGTTGTCCACATTTTCCACCAAGTCTTTCACCATATTAATTATAATTGTTCTAAATTCTCTGATTGATGAGTTCAACATCTGGATCATCTCTGAATCTGGTTCTGTTGATCACTTGCTTTCTCTCTCTCTCTCTTTGTTTTTTTACTTCTTTGTACATAAGTTGTTTGTTTTATTAATTGCCGGACATAATACTTCATACATATAACAGGAGAGAATGGGTTAAATGGATCTCCCCCCAGCAATTTGCACACCTTTTCTTCACTCAGGGCTTTCTCATGTGGTATTGAGTCAAGATAGTCAGGATTTGAACTGAGTTTGGATTTTGCTAGTGGTGCTGTTACCTTCAATTTGCCACAGGCTCCAAATTTCTCCAGAGAGTAGCTTCCCTATCAGGTACTTCGAGAGCAACCTGGTGTGCTGGTGCACTTGCCCCCAGTGCTTCTCCTTTCTTTTCAGCTTTCAACAGTCCCTCCTGCCTGTGCCAAAGATGGAGTCTCTCTCCATACTGTTGCCTCTCCAAACCCCTGTGGTTGACTGTTCTTGTTTGTTGCTTGGTGTTTGTATCACAGTGGAGACAGATGGGGATCTGTTTTCTGGTTTAGCCTGAGTTTTAACCAGAGTGTTAATACCTTGTCCTTGGGGGTGGTCTTTTTCAACATTTCTGTCCCACTTCCCTGTTGCTGCTAAACTCTGCCTTGCATCTTTGGTTGGTCTTATGGTATAGTTTTCCGCCCCACTCCAGTAGAATTTTTTTTTTTTTTTTTGTAGTTTATTACCCTCAGTAGAGTGCCCTGGCATCATACAGCTCACAGCAACATCCAACTCTTGAGCCCAGGTGATTCTTTTGCCTCAGCCTCCCAAGTAGCTGGGACTACAGGTGCCCGCCACAACCCCTGGCTATTTTTCTGTTTTGCAGTTTGGCCAAGGCCGGGTTTGAACCCTCCACCCTCGGTATTTGGGACTGGCACCCTACTCGATGAACCACAGGCACCGCCCACCCCACCCCAGTAGAAAACAGCTCTGCTCATTGCCACAGGATCCTGAGTCCAATATGGCTGTCTGCCCCTTGCTCAGGAGTAAAGTGTTTTTGCTTCTATCCCTTCCTTAGCAGTAATAAGTCCATGTCTATGTGCTATTCTTCCCCAGAGGGAGATAAGTTTTGTTTCTACTTCTACCCCCAAGCAATGGCATTTTCTTTTTAGGAGAGAAGGGTATTGAGGGATAAAAAAAAAAAAACCCAGGAACCTTTATTGACCAACTTGTTTTAGTGTATTCCTGAAAACATCAATTCCCTGGCACTTCTGGCCTACCCTAAATGTGGTCAAGCATCCTCCTGTGGTTGAAGAAAGACTTATAGAAGACAATTTCAGGTGTTTGGGGGAGGATGTATCAGAGTTTATAGGAATAGTGAATACACCAAAGATGCGGTAGTGTCACAGTCCCTGGCTACTATACATGGCCTTCCAGGTGGTAGAAATACCTGCTCTGTTTCCCTCTCCTAACCCCACATTCTTGGTTTGCACATCTGTGAATAAAATGTGATCATGCTTTGTTCAAGTGGCCCAAGGACACGGAAAGCAATAAAGGTAAAAAATTCTGGGCAGAAGAAACACTTTAAGCAGAAACATCAAATATCAAAAGTTGAAAAATCAAATTCAAAACCTTCCTGACAGAAATGAGAAACTATGATTTTTTTTTTTTTTTTTTTTTTGGTAATCCAAGGCTCAAAAGATGAGATTGAGAAATAGTTCAAGTTTTTCTAGAGAAGGGCTGAAGTCACTAATGGAAAAATGGCCATAGGGAATAGGGAATAGCCCAACAATAGGGAATGTGTTGTTGGTTCATAGTTGGGCTGTGAACCTGCATCTACATAGGAAAGGCTATTACTGCCTATAGCACTAACTTCAAATATTGCAAATTAATTAAGAAGCAGTTGGGGAAGTGAGAAAAGGTAGCTGGAGTGAGGGAAGTTTTAACTATACTGTACCAGCACTGACCCTTCTGGCACAGAGAAACCCGTGATCCATCCTGACAGTATGGTAAGTTACAGGTGGGCTTGAGTAGGCCTTAGGAGCTGGGCTGCCTCCTTCTTGGTAGAAAAGCATTGGTGTGAGCTTTTCACTGGGTAAAATCCTGAAGTCTCTTAGTTTAGATGGTGGGCACTGTGAGGAAGAGAGGCATCTTCTTTTTACTATCCTCTATCCACTTCCTCAGCAACTTGTAACAATGTTTGCTTTTCCTTTTATGGAACAACTGTCAGTCAATGAGCGTCCAGCAGAGAAGTCTACCCCCGGGGTTGGTCGGGTGGCTAAAGCCTGACAGTTAGAGCACTGTACTCCTGGTCACGGTGGTTCGTTTATGGTTGGGTACACGATCCAATCAGAATCAATGAGAAGCAATTCAATTTTGCTGTGAATATTGGAAAGGGAAGAATGCTCTCTTTTCTGATAAACTTGAACCCAGAACATATGAGCCTGGAGTAACAGAGGGTCATGGTAAAAAGCTTCAGGATCAAGCCATTGGAATAGAAGGGTGGCTCTGCTTCTGAATAGGGAGAACTGGGGCCATCATTCCTTTTTCTTGGAGCAGGAACCACCCTGAAGTTTCAGTTTTGTGAACCAATAAATTCTCATATTTTGTTTTTTATTTTGCTTTGAAATTTCTGTCACTTGAGACCAAAATATTCCTTCCTGACCAATATTTTGATTTAGGACAAGCCTGCTAGGAGCCACAAAGTAATGGAAAACAAAAGTGTTCACCTGGAGCTTTGTTTTGATGTCTAGTGCCTTTTACTAAGTTACTTGACTAAAGAAGCCAAGTTAGACAGGATACCCTAGAAGCTAACTTTAGGGCATTAATTTTTTTCTTTAAATACACTTTTCATTTCAAAATAATTATATATTTATGAAAAGTTACAAAGACTTTACAGAGAATTTTCATACACCCTTCATCAGTTTCCTGTAATGTTAACATCTCACCTAACTATGGCACATTTGTCAAAACAGTAATACATTGCTATTAACTAAACAACAGGTTTTATTTGGATTTTACAGGTATACTCACTAATGTCCTTTCCTCTGTCCCAGGATCCCATCTGAGATGCCATGTTGCATTCAGTGGTCTCATCCTCTTATTCTTTTCTGGCCTGTGGCAGTTTCTCTATTTTATCTTCTTTTTCTTTTTTTTTTTTTCTTTTGTAGTTGTTGGCTGGGGCTAGGTTTGAACCTGCCACCTCCAGCATATGGGGCCAGCGCCCTACTCCTTTGATCCACAGGCACCACCCTATTTTTTCTTATTTTTCATGACCTTGACAGTTTCAAAAGATGCTGGTTATATTTTTCAGGATGCCCTTTAAGTTTTGTTTGATGTTTTTCTTGTGATTAGAGTGAGATTATGTGTTTTGGAGAAGAACACCGCAGAGGTGAAGTGGGGCAACATTTTGTCAGAGCTGACGAGGTGCTGAGGAAGTGAATGCACTGAGTACTGAGTCAAGGAGGCCTCCGAGTGTGGTGAGTGGTGGTCCTCCTCATGTGTGCTGGTGCTCAGCAATAGTGCACTAAATGCTAAGTATGAGGCTCTTTGTGTTCAAAGAGACAAAGGTGCTCAGTGATTGCTGTGTGCCTCTTAATAATCATGGTAAATTTAAATGAACTTTTATTTTCTGGAAATTTAAGGCACAGAGATACTAATTCATTTTAACAAGTTAGAAGCCAGGCTTTCCCCAACCCAAACTGGAAGGGAGTCCCCCCCCCACCCCACTTATACCCCTTACTTCAATGTGAGTGTCACCTTTAGTCTATAGGGACCTCTCTGCAACATAAGTTCTGTGCTTGGATTTATGCCTGTACTTCCAAATGATTATCATGAAATACTTTAATAGACACAACAATTTTTTTTCTCACATCCATACACACACACCATTAGCATAGGGTTGCACGTGATCCCAAATTTAATGATGGTTCAGCTTGCGATTTTTCAACTTTGCAATGATGTGAAAGCAATATGCATTCAGGAGAATTCATACTTCAGATTTTGAATTCTGACCTTTTCCAGGCCAGCAATGTGGTGTAGATAGTCCCTTGTCATGCTAGGCAGCAGCAACTCTGACAGTCACACAATCACAAGTGCTAACACTGACACTCTACCGCATACTGTGTTGCTAGATGATTTTGCAAACTGTAGGCAAATCTAAGCATTCTGAGTAGGTTTAAGACAGGTTAGGCTAAACTATCATGTTCAGTAGATTAAATGTATTAAATGCATTTTCAACTTATGATATTTTCAGTTTACAATGGGTTTATTGGAAATGTAGCCCCAAGGAGCAAATGTATGTGGTTTCAAACAGAAATGCATTATTAAATCGTCTTGGTATTTTACCATGAAATGGTAACCAGATCTTCTATGTTCTCCTCTCTGCTAATCCATCAATAATGATGATAGTTCTTGAATATTCACTGGGAAGAGCACCAGGAAAATTGAATAGAAGAGAAAGCAAAAAATTCAGTCTTCATTCAGAGATCTTATGTCCTAACACTGGTATTTACTTTTCAAATTTTGAAAATTTGAAGCCTAATTTTCAAATTAGGTTGTGGATATGAAACACTGTAAGGTGTCTGTAACAAAGCTGAAAAAATAACTTTCAAATGAATTTTCCACTATAGACTCATTTAAAAAATAAAGAAAACATTCTTTACATCCTATCATTTATTACTCAGCTTTTTCTACTGTGGTTTGGTGAATTTTCCCTTAACTCCAGTTGTGAGTAATGATTATTATTGTTGTTGTTGTTGTTGTTATTATTATTATTATCATTATTTTATGTGCTATACTCCAGGATGCTAAGAAAAGAATCTAGAATTGGAAAGTAAAAATTTTCAGAAAAGTTTTCTTTCTGTAACATCCATTCAGAAGTTCTAGTAAAATATTTTAAAATGGTGCCCCATTGATTATAAGCATTTTTTGTTTTGTCTGAACAGAATTTTAAAATATTTTGAATTAGTCACCAAGTTTTAAAATTTGAGAGCATGGTTCAAGAATACAGCCCCAAAAGTGTGTATTCTTGGCTTCTTGTTGAATCAAAAGGCTTGGCATTGTTGGGTATTGCTGCCCTGAATACACAAGGTGTGTGGTCCTTAACTTGCCTGTTTCATGCCTAACCAGATTTATTCATTTGTTTTCCTTTCTGGTTAACAGAAATTACAATTCCTGGTCTATAAATATTTGGATTTATGTGGATTGTCAGATGAAATGAAGGCTTTCTACTTTAAAGGCAAGGAAGGGAATGATTTTAATCCCGATGGAGTTGAATCCCCCAGGAAATGAATGTGGAGAAGGGGAAAGTGGCAAAGAGTCTTCTGGAGGGAAGATGTTTGAGGCACAAAGATGTGGAAGGGGTGGGAGCTTGGGAGCCCTAAGAATTAGCTGCCATGCCTTGGTAAGGGTTTCTGGTGACCAAATTTGCCACAAAGGACTAAGCCATGTCAGAGTCCTCAGTGGCCTCTGCAAAGCATAGTCGCAGCAGCTATAGATGCTGGATCTGGACTGCTTACCAATTTTGTTGGGCGGAGAATTGGAACTAAACTTGATTAGATGTAGAAAAATTTAAAAAATGCAATATTACCTTCATCCTACGTTTGGAACAACTTATTCCTATGAATCATAGTACAAATGTTGCTTTTTCTTTAAGAGAACCTAGTTAACTTGATTTAATAAGAAGCATGGAAGTATAGTAAAATGTTAGTAATTGAGTTCAACTACATATATAATTAAGTTCCTCCTTAAGAATAGGTGGCTGAACTAGGTAGTCTCCAAATTCTCTATTAGTTCTAAAATATAACAATATTGGTAATATAAAAATATACAGAAAATAGTTGTTGAAAGGAGGTTGAATTATACAGACTAGTAAGAAGAATGATTTAGCAACACAGGGATGAAGATGCAGGTATCTGTCTTTACTGTGAAGCCATTGTCACTTAACAGACAAATACATCAAATGGAAAAGATTTAAGTTCACTGGAAATTGTGTTTCTTAAATGAAAATAGACAGTTTACGAAGTTAGAATTTACTATAGGCCTTTTTAAAGCTGTGAGTTATTTTATTTCTTTTTCATCTGATAAACACGTTTGGTTTCTGAACTCAGGTCTCCTGGTACAATTGCCTAATAAGATTTCCCCTGGTAAGTCCCACACTAGATGGAGGGTTCTGGACTTGAAATGCTTTAACTTAAGATTTTTTGACTTTATAATGGTATACATTTAGTAGAAACTGTACTTGGAGTACCCACACAACCATTCTGATTTCCACTTTCAGTATAGTATTCAATAAATTACATGAGATATTCAATACTTTATTCTAAAATAGGCCTCTGTCAGATGATTATACCCATCTGAGGCTAACGTTAGTGATCTAAGCACATTTAAGGAAGGCTAGGCTAAGCTAGGATATCAGTAAGTTAGGTGTATTAAATGCATTTTCAACTTAAAGTATTTTCAATTTATAATGGGTTTACTGAGAAGTAACCCCATTGTAAGTGAAGGAGCATGTGTACACTATAATGGAAATGAACAACTAAGTAAGTGGATGGGAGACGGTGGGAGCCAGGTTTCTCACCATTGCAGTGGGATATTACAGATAAGCAAAAGGGAGGGAGTTAGAATAATCCTATAATAATGGGTTAGAATGGGAGATAAGACCTCATATTTAGATTAATGTAGATAAAGAAGATGACATGTAGAAATAGTTATGGATGTGTATATATACACAGGTTAGTATACAAACATGTTTCCTTGCTGTGCCAGCTGAGGGGAACTTGAAGCAATGACCCCTTCCCTCAGCAGCCATGAGCACACCTAGTGCCCACATCTTGGTTTCTAATACGATTCTTCAATGAAAGGAACCAGGGCTCCTTTGAAAATGGCCATTTTAAGATTAGAGCAGGAAATGTGCTTCTCATTCAAGGAGTAAGGAAGAGCAGGAGGAAATACACATACACAGAATGCACACACACAAAGTGGGGTCTAACAAAAGGACAGGTGCCAACTGAAAGAACTCCCAAAGTCCAAAGCTTGAGTGATTTGAGTGACAAGTTAAATAAAGGAGAACAGCCATGAGTTCATATGACATAAATGATTGAATAAATGAAATAGTGGGGAAAATAGACAAATGTCCCTTGTAGAAAAAAATGTAATTTATGTGCATACTCCATCATCAAGGAGGGGTAGAGCATAACTGCCTACTCCTTAAGTGTAGGCTGTGCAGAGTGACTTCCTTCCAAAAAGTATAATATGAAAAGGGCAGAAAAAAAGAATAACTTTACAGTGGTGAAACCTGAAAAACAGATGGCCAAGGTTAACACCAGCAGTGTTAAGTCATGCTGAAAGTACATGCCCTTGATATGATGTCATGAGAACCAACACTTTACTTTTGTGATTGCCCTCCTTAAAACTCCAGTGTATTAATGAGAGCAACACCAGACAAATCCCGACTGAGTGACATTCAACAAAATTCCTAATCAGTACTCCTCAAGACAGTCAAGGTCATCAAACACCTTCGGGAAGTCTGAGAAATGGTCACATCCCAGAGGACCCTAAGGAAACAAAACAACTGAACAAGAGGTGGTGACTTGGATGGGATCCTGAAGGAGAAAAATGACATTAAGTAAAAACTAAGGAAATATGAACAAAGTATAACATTTAGTTAACTAACAACATATCAATAGTTATTGCTTTATTGTGATAAATGGACCATACTAAGGTAAGATAGTAATAATTGGGGAACTGGGTGTTGGATATAGGGAACATTTCCTTAGTGTCTTCAGAATTTTTCTATAAATATAAAACTGTTTTAAAATAAATGTATTTAAAAGAATGCACTAAATGTCTACTATGTGCAGGACATTGTGAATATAGATCATGAGATCTGCTCCCATGGATATTATTGTCTCAGGGGCCAGGTGCAGTAGCTCACACCTGTAATCCTAGCACTCTGGGAGGCTGAGGTGGGCGAATTGCCTGGCTTAGAAGTTTGAGACCAGCCTGACCAACAGCGAGACCCCATCTCAAAAAAGAAAAATAGCCGGCATTGTGGCAGGTACCTGTAGTCCCAGTTACTAGGGAGGCTAAGACAAGAGAATCACTTGAGCCCAAGAGTCAGCCCCAGGATGACTAAGTGAGACTTTGGCTCAAAAAAAAAAAAAAAAAAAAAAAAGGAAAAGGAAAAAGAAGAAATTATTGTGAGACAGGCATTCGTAAATAATTACATATAACTATATAAATATTTTAATTTTATCAACAATCTACTGAAGGATAGCCTGAATTACCCTAGCCTGAGGGCCATTGAATTTTCCTAATAAAGTGACATTGAAACCAAGCAGGAGCTATTCAAGTATGGGAGGGGAGAAGGAAAGCAGTGAAAACCAAAGGAATGCACAATTGTGGACTGTGAGGCAGAAGTGACCTAGCATTTTGATGAAGCAGAGGAAAAAAGTACTGCTCCTAGAGCTCAGAGCTCCATATGGGAGAAGGGTGAGAGAGAGAGCAGAAGCTGGACCTTGGAGTAGTCTTTAGCCGGGGATCAACAGGCTCCCAATAGGCTGATGGGTAGAACATTCTACTTCAATACAAGTTGTTTCTTTTGCAACTCTATATACTTTATTTTGTGTGTTTAAAAATATTATTCTGAAGAGAGGGTGATAGATTTTAACAAACCCCCAAAGGGTACCAACATGCCACCATGTTTGGAATGTTAAACTTCATCCCATGTACAAGAGAAATGATTAAAATATTGAGAGGTGCTTAAAAATCTTCATGGGTTCAACTTGCCTATAGAATAAAGTGCAATTCCTTAGCAAGAGCTATAAGACTCTGAAATGTTCTCCAAGGGTGTTTGCAGCTTTTTGTTGCTGTTGTTGCTCTGTGCCTGCTCCTCAGGTATTCAGTCTTGTTCCACACGTCTACCAGACTCTTGACATCATCAGGGGAGCCTTGCTGATTTCTGTCTTCTTCTTTGTGCTTGTGCTGTTTCCTGTGCCTGTAAAACTCTTCCTTCCTTGTCTGCTTATGCTTCTAGATTTGGGTCACAATAGCCTTCTCTATAAACCTTTTCCTGTCTCCTCCATCTGAGAAGCCCCCTTCTCCTGTGGCCGACTACCTTCTATGTGTGGTAGATGGGATGATGACCCCTCCAAGATGTCCACATCCCAATTCCCAGAACTCGTGGAAGTGTCACCTTACATGAACTTTGTAGATGGAATTATGTTAGAGGTCTTGAGGTGGAAAGGCTGTCCTGAATTATCTGGCATGCACAAGGCGTCCTTATCAGAGGGAGCCAGAAGGTCAGAGAGGAGATGTGAGAAGAGATTATCAAGAGCATGTGTGAGCATGAGTGAGTGCTAAGCTTTGAAGATGGAGGGAGGCACCACAAACAAGGAATGCAGGTGACCTCTAGAAGCTGAAAAAGACAAGGAAATAGACTGTATCCTAGAGCTTCCAGAAGAAACATAACCCATCCAACACTTTGATTCTAGGACTCCAGACCTCCGGAACTGAGAAATACTAAATTTGTGTTGTTTTCAGCCACTAAATTTGTGATGATTTGTTACAGCAGCAATAAGAAACTAAAATAATAGGTATAGCTCTATTCAGTTCCTATTATATGTGACTATTTATTCCCCCCAATTAGTTATGACATATTCAATAGCAATTATATATTGACGACCTTCTCTGATATTGGTGCTATGGCTAATGGGGCTAGAATCCAATAGTACAAAACAAAATGAAGTTCCTCATCTCATGGAGATTACAACCCAGTGTCAGACACCTAACAGGCTTTTAAAAACATTTGTTGAAGCAATTTTCTATTTATGGACTTGAATACAAGTGACACTTTTATTTAAGTAAGAATTCTACAGAAAATTGTGGTGCTTCAGTTCATCAGAGACAGGAAGACCATGCCCAAATTTACATGAAAATAAAATTTACAACTCTTCTTCTGAATAAGGAGAGATTCATAGAATTGGAATCCTTACTATTAGTTTTTTCAGTTTGTGGAAAACCAAATACACACGCCAGGGTGAAGACTCTACGTTTTACACATGCAGTTGATTCCAGGGGATACTTGGACAGATGAGATGAAATGTTGTGTGGTTTGGTTTACCCTGTAGACCAGTAGTAACATGAAAACAAATTTCAAGCAAGCAAATAACTGGGTGGAGCTTCAGATTTTTAGAAACATATTTAGAAGTCGACACTTTTTATAGTAGCTAAGAAATACAACCAGTGTGCCAGCAGTGCACAGCAAACATAAAGAATAAATATTGCTTCTTGTCACAATTTTCGACGTTAATATCTAAAAATCTCTGCGAAATGAGGCAGTTCTGTTCAGGTTTAGAATTTCTAAATGACCTTCACATTTTTTCTCAGTGTCATGCCTACCCAAAACTGACCATTTGACTAATAACCTTGCTCAGCCGTCATTTAACCTCTGCTTTCCCACAGGGCTCAGAAACGCAGTTCTGAGACTTAAAGTTCTCCTGGGTTCTGTTTGAAGATCAAGACCTGAGTCTGTGAGCTACAGGCAGCTTGTTGAAAAGCAGAGGTAGTAGGAGGATAAACCTTCTTGGAAAGTGAGCTGCAGAATAAATCTAGCTATGAAGGATATATTTGATTACTCTTTTTAAAAGAGTTGAGAACCAGCTCATATCCCATGAGGTCTTAGATTTTCAAAGAAGTTTCTACCAGACGAGACCGGCTCTTCACATTTAGCACAAATTCTGTGATTGATGCAAAGAAGAAAACACAACTTTGGACACTTATACAACATTATTTGAACTCACAGGAAAGATGATTCTAATAAAGATAATTTGTTTACCCCCAGTACCCTCTAAAATGATAAGAAAGAACAAAAAAAGCACAAACCCATCAGGACAAAGAGAAAAGAATATGTGACATTAGTGAATGAGTTTTTTTTCTTAATTCTCTTTGCGATGGGAGTGGGTTTAGAATGTGGAAGACTACATAAGCATTGCTGTATTTTCTCATCTAGCTAACATATACTAAGATAATCCATTATGTTTATTCATAGTAGAACAAAAATACTGACTCTGAGGACTCAACTATCAATACTTCTTGGTGAGTGTAGGGTCACAAGTCTAAGCTCCTGTTAGAGCAGCCTTTGACCTGCTAAGTCATCTAGGGTGTATGTTAGATTTAAAGAAGTCAGAGAGCAGGTGGAGGCGTGTAACTGAGGGTGAGGGAAGCCATGGTTTTAGGGAAAATGGGCGCTGAATGAAAGACCATGTTGGAACATTCTCACCCCCACCCCAACCCAATGTTCTGCACAGAACCGCAGATAGATGCTCATCTCCTGCACATTCTCCCTCTCTCCAAGTAATAGACTGGAGCTTCATTGTCTAGAACAGAGGCAAACTTACTGGGAAGTGTCAAGGTCTCTCATCTGAATAGACCCCTCTAGGAAAGCAGGCCTGGAAAGGGTCCTACAATGTGCTCACATGGCATATATTTTTGCAAAATTTACAGAAGTAAAATATTTAACCCCAATGATTTAAGGCTGTTCCCTCTTTCCAATTTATAGTCCTTTCCATCACATTCCCTCCCATTTCAGACAGTATTAGGGAAGCTATGACGTTTTTGAAATATGTATATGGGAAAGTTGAGTTGGAAATACATATAGTTTGGGCTTCCTGGGATCCATTTATGTGGTTTGCAGGCACTTCTGTGTATAGTTAAAGTGTTGCTAACCATTTGTAAAAGGTACTACCTATTGTATCAATTATCATCCTTTGTGGCCCAAAGGTGTAGGAACAAAAGTTGTACAATGGTATGAATGTATTGTATGATACTGAGCATGGGAAATGGGCACGTGTTTGGATAATGAAGAATAAACAAGTTCGTCCATAGAAAATTCTTGCAATCATCAGATTTATAGGATTTGGTTCCCATCAGTGTCTGCTCATAATGGCAATTCTCTCTTGTTAGAAACATACTGGATAACACAGTGTGTACAATTACATCCACAGTGTGTAAATGCATCACACGTAGTTTTACAGGCATGCACAGAAGAGAGTAGATCAAAGAGAGTAGATCTTTATGTGTGTAGAGATCACAACTACATATTCAGTGAGTGTGTGTATGTGTGAAGTCACATGATTTATGCAGCCCAATGCATCAGATTACCTTCGAGACTAACTGGCCTTAAAAAAGTGTTCTGGTGTCAAAACTCTTACACATATTCAAGAGTATGATGAAATACATAGTATGAGTATTTATTTAAAAAGTGAGAGAAAATTTGGACTAAAATTTAAAGGAAAATTTTTTAACAAAAATGATAACAATGACAATTAAAATTAGTAGAAATATCTTAGGAAAAAAACTTGAAACAATTTTCAAGACATACAAACTAGGGCAGTAGTTTATTAGGAGAATTTAGTCTTTTATGGTACATGATAATTTTACACATTTATGGTTACAATAATATTTTAGTATATGTATATTATGTCCAATGATCAAATGATCAAATTAGGGTGATTAGGATACCCATCACCTCAAAAATTTATAATTTTTTTGTGTTGAGAGAATTCTAAATCTTGTCGCTATTTGGAATATATCATAAATTATTGTTAACTATAGTCACCCTACAATGCCATCGAATACTAGAACTTATTCCTTCTACCTAATTGTATTTTTAAAAATCTGTAAAATGTTATAGAAATGAGACTTATTCTAACTTTAACAGGTAGAAAGATGAACATCATGAAATCATTTGGCTTTTTTCTCTCATGAACCAATAGCTAAAAAAGGAATTGATGGCTGTTGATTATTCTAACTGTATTTTTGTACCTGTACCCATGAAACTTCCTCTCTTCATTACCACTTCCTCCTTATCCTTCCCCGCTGCTGGTTATCATCATTCTATTCTCTAACTCTATGAGATCAACTTCTTTAGCTCCCACATATGAGTGAGAACATGAGATATTCGTGTTTCTGTGCCTGGCTTATTTCACTTAAAATAATGATTTCCATTTCCATCCATGTTGCTGCAAATGACAAGAGTTCATTTTTTAAAGTCTGACTAATATTCCATTGTGTATATATATGTATTTTTGCTTCTTTTATTTATTTTAACATTCTTTTCTTTCAGAAATGAAAACACAGAAGGCTTTTATTTTATTAAGTATGATTTCAGAAGTTGATTAAAAATGTATGATTATAAGTTCTTTAACGTCAAAAAGTCTTAGATGACTCCTCCCTTGATCCAGTTCAGTTTTTTTTAAATTTCAGATTAATATGGTGGTATAAACAATTAGGTTACATGGTTTGCATTTGTAAAGGTCCAAGTTGTATGTGAGTCCTTTACCCCAAAGGTGTGCCATATATCCTTATATTGTGCCTGTTAGGTGAGAACACGTCATTCCCCCTTTCTCTTTGTCTCCCTGCACTTGAATTCCATTGTCTTTTTCTCAAGTGTGGGTGTGTAGTTGTTCATTTACTGGTTTCATGTTAGTATTGAGTATGTTGGATACTTGGTTTTCAATTCTTGTGATATTATTTTACTAAGGAGAATATTCTTCAACTCCATCCATGTTAATACAAAAGATGTAAAGTCATTATCTGATGGCTGAATTGTATTTCTTGGTATACATATACCACGGTTTATTAATTCATTCAAGGGTTGATGGGCACTTGGGTTGATTTCACGTCTTGGCTATTGATAACACATTTCTTTACCCAATCTTCCATCAAGGAACACTAGGTTGCTTCCATATCTTGGTTACTGTGAACAGCACTTCAATAAGCAGGCAAGTGCATCTTTGGGAGTGCAGTACTAAAATAAAGTGAGAGTGCAGATAATGAGAAATAGAAAATTTTTAATAAAAAATTTTAAATATGGTTTTAGATAATTCTACAATCCAATTAATGAAGAAGTGAGAATGATATGAACACAATGAAAATGATTTAATTTCTTGCCATTGAAATACATGTGATATTGACATTGTAAAGATAATAGAAAACTCATAATATCCCATTAGGATGAAGACACTGATGACAAGCCGGTTAATGAGTGTTGTCAATTTAAAGATTATTTAAGACTAGTCATTACACAGGTACCTTGAAATGCCCTGAAATCTTTCCACTAAAAAAATAAAAGGTTCTCCAAAAATGGCAGTAATCTTAATTTACATGACATTACCAATGAGTTGTGAAGCTGAGAGAAACCTCTCAATTACCCATATATTACACACAAAATTCCATCAAGATAGAAAACAATCTGAATTATTTTCCTGGTCTCTGTACAGTAAATTATATCATAAGATTGTTATATAAAGAGGAAAGAGTCTGTAGCAAAATGAAACAAATAAACAAAAACTCCACAAAATGTAGGAGAAAAAGAATAGAATGAATTAATAAAGATTGTTATTTTCTAGGGTTTTGTGACATTTGTGGAATCTCCCAGCTCCTCAACTGTGCTATTTATTGTAACTTACTTTTGAAACTTTCCTTCCCCTGTGCTAACATCCCGTGTGCTAATTTTGGTTCTTACTGTACTTGATTTGAAAACACTTCTCCCACATCTACTGTTGTCACCATACCCAGACCTTTGGCACCTCTCCTAGACGCCAAAGTAATACCCACGTAGCTGGTCTTTTTGTTTCTGCTCGTAGAGAACTTGCTCTCCGTACAGTGGAACTAGCTCTCACGAACTTAACTCAGATTGCTTCATTAGTGTTTTAACGCCTTCTCGTGTTTTTTAGTTGTGATGAAGAAAAAAAAGGACACTTCTTTTCTTTTTCTTCTTTTTTTTATAAGTGAAAAGAAAGAGTTTATTGATAGATAAAGAAATAGATAAAGGAAAGGGGGGGAGCAGAACTTTCAGCAGCAGAGGGGGGACCCAAGTGGGAAGCCCCACACGAGAATCTTCTTGAAGTGAGAGCAGGCCTACTGCCTGAGCTCATCCCTTACCACATCACAGGCTCCTGTCACTGGGGCCACTTGGAATAGGTCAGGCTGGTTTCACCCTTGTCCCCTAGAGTAGAATTTTCCCTCATTGTTCAGGATTCTCTTAATGGCCCCTCCACAGTACCAGCTCCCCTGGCCACTGTCATAAAGTAACATCTCTACTCTTCTGCCTTTCTGCTGTTTTATTTTCTTCATCGACCTTTGTAATCTGTAATTTTCTTATTTATTACCTTTTGGTAATAACCCCCTTTTGGGGGCTCTTTCTTCAACACTGGAGTATAAGCTCTATGGAAGTGAAGGATGTGTTTCTTTTTATTTTATTTTTTTTAAGAGACAGACTCTCACTTTATTACCCTCAGTAGAGTGCTGTGGCATCATAGCTCACAACAACCTCCGACTCCTGGGCTTAGGCAACTCTCTTGCCTCAGCCTCCCGAGTAGCTGGGACTGCAGGCGCCCACCACAACACCCTGCTATTTTTATTGTGGTTGTTGCAATTTGGCCAGGGCCGAGTTCGAACCCGCCACCTCAGTATATGGGGCCGGTGCCCTACACACCGAGCCATAGGCGCCATGTGTCTCTTTTTATGTAGCTGCATTTCAAGCAGTGCCTATGATGTTGCAGACAAATTAACACAAATTTGGGGAATAAATTCAAATCATGCCTCTCCACAACACCAGTAGATATTAGACAATAAAGGACTAATGACTTAACCATTTTGAGAGAGAGAACATGATCTTCAACTTAGAATGTAATACACAGCCAAATAATTAACCGCGTGTGAGAGTAGAAAAGGACATTTCCTGACATATTGGCACTTAGAAATTTTACTTTCCCATATCTCTTTCTTGAGAAGCTGGCTAGATTGCAACTTAAAGAAGTATTAAGCCAAGCAAAGAGGAAACCAAGGATCCAGAAGGGAGTATTTAAAACCCTGAGCCCAGGAAAGAGAGGTGTCAAGATGACTGCCCAGCAGCAGGCCCAGCAAGTGGGCCAGAGGGTGACCGGAAGGGGCCCGATGGAAAGCACTATCTGATAAGAGAGTTCTCCTAGAAAAGCAAAGGAAAACAAAGCAAAAACAAAATAAGTAAGCAGAAGGTATTATGGCGCTTTGGGAAAAAATTAAGAAAAATTAGTTGCAGAGTCTTAAAATGTAGCTGAAAATAGCTCCACAATTTCACTGAGAAAATGGCTTATGAGAGCTAATTCCTAGTTATCATAAGAGGAAGTTACTATCTAAAATCAACTAATTGAATGAAAATAAGAAGGTAACTATCTGATGATGGAATAGTTGAGAGGATAAAAGGCACTCGCCTCTGATGAGTCAAATTGCAAGTGGGGAAGTGTGGAGACTGGGCAGGGGCTTGTTTTCCTTTTTGGAATCATAGTACTATCTGTTACATGACTGCTGAAAAGGGAAACATCTAAAAGTTTTAAAACTGTTATTCTTTCTGGTCACAATAATTTGACAACAGCAAAAGTAAATAAACAATCCAGGTCTTTTCTGACTTCATTCTCTATGAATTTGGAAAAGATGTCTTACTGTCCTAGAGACCTTTCTGTCACATTTGGAGATTGTACCCATTGACTCCTTTGGAGCAAAACTCAAAATGTGCAATACATTTTTCAATGCTGCAAGGTTCAGAAAGTATGTAGTTATGTCAGGAGAATGTGTGCTCCGTGTCTGTGTGTGGGTGTGTGTGCGTGATGTTTTCGAGAAATGTCAGGAGAGTTAGTTCAGAACAAGACCAACTTGCATTCTTCCGATAGAATTCCCCATTGGCCTGCAGCAGTAACACTTATGGGAAGATCAAAATTGTGCATGTGGTAATGTCTAAGACTTTGGAAAAAACTTTTCAAATATTAGCCAGACTCTTTGAAGTGAATTCAGAAATACCGAAAAATAATTCACTAAGAATGTCCTTTTGGAAGCGGTGGGTTGGACAAAAACAGGAATGGTTTCATTTTTATGACTGTTTTTGGAACTAAACAAGCACATTTTTAAATAAAATAAGAAAAGTTCATAGTTCAAGCTTTTGTGTCTAACAGTAACAGGGAATACAATACAAATAATAATAAACGACACCTTTCAACTGGACTTTTGTCTAAACCAATTAGAACTTGAAATGTAAAAGTTTTGACATTTAGAAAATGAAAAATCTTTGTACTTTTGCATGATCCTAAATAGCTCCCCATTCCTAACTCAATGGTTGTTAGGAATACAATGCTACCAGGTTGCATCATTTTTACTGTTATTGGGCAATGTAGCCTGGTGACATTCAATCACAATTTGTGACTAGCCCTTCACCCACAGGAGTAAATGGAACCGCCCTTGTGCTCTGTGGGTTAAGGAGACGTTCTTAAGGCCAAAAACCAGGCAGCTCCTGCCAAGACTCACTTCCTTCCTGAGTCATTTTGGATGCAAACATCCTTGATTTCATCTGAGGGGGAGAGTGTGAGAAACTCACTGGTAAGATAAACGGAGTAAGAAAATAAAGAAAAAACACAACTATGAATTTGTAGCAAGGATGAACATTACCTTAGATTTTTGTTTTATGCATGAGAAAGAGATGGGGAAAGATTGTTCTAATGGTCAAGGAGGTAATCTTTTAGAGTATTACCCGGTTAATAATGCAGTTCTGGGAAAGGAATACATGCCGGGTGCCACAGCCAGTAAAAATAAAACAAACAAGCAAACCAACAAAGCCAGTTTCTGTATCTTGCCAGGGCTTGGGATCCAGGCTGGTGCCGTCTGGAAGTAGGACATGTGTTGTGTGCGGTCAGGGGCTCACTTCCACTTGCTCTTCTTTTATGCCATTCGCCTTGGGCATGCACCATGGAGTTTTTGAGGACTGCTCTCCCAATCACAGACAGCTGGCCCACTGAGTGGATGACTGCAACTCTGTGATCCAGCTAGGGTCTCTTTTGAATTAGAGTTGGAGCACCCCCTTCCTTCTCTGGCTCTGAAGCTTTAAGAATGCAAGCTAGAGGTCAGGTGCGGTGGCTCACGCTCATAACCCTGGCACTCTGGGAGGCTGACGTGGGAGGATTGCTTGAGCTAAGTCTGAGCAAGAGTGAGACCCCCGTCTCTACTAAAAATAGAAAAACTAGCCAGGTGTTGTGGTGGGTGCCTGCTGTCCCAGCTTCTTGGGAGGATGAAGTAAGAGAATCGCTTGAGTCCAAGAATTTCAGGTTACTGTGAGCTATAATGCCACGGCATTCTACCCAGCGCGACAGGGTGAGACTCTGTCTCAAATAAATAAATAATAAATAAAAATACAATAAAGAATGTAAGCTAGAACTAGCTGAGGCCACTGTGCTGGCCCCTTCGGGATGGCCGGTTCCAGAGAATAAAGCCCTACAAGAAAGGCAGGTGAAGGGGACACTGTGAGAGGAGGGTGTGACAGGCAAGGTTGTGCTCCTCAGGCCGTTTCCAAGCCTGATCTGTCTTTGGTTTGGTCAATAAAATCCTCTTTAATTTAAAATAGTTCAAGTTAGGTTTCACATTGAGATTAAAAGATGAGAGACAGTAATGATCTCAAGAGGAGTGAAAAAGTCCAGGGTGGGTTTCAGGCCTGGTGACTCTTGCACAGAGGACCTGTCAACTTTCCCTTGTCACATACTGCTAGAAGGAAAGGGGACACTGACCCAGAATTCTTTAAAAATATAGATTCCCTGAGGTAGAATTGATGTGAAATAAACTACATGTATCTGAAGGTACAACTTGATGAGTTTTGATATATTAATGTGTCCATGAAACCATAACCAAAATCAAAATAATAAATGCACCCATCACTCTCGAAAGTTTCCTGTGACATTTTGTAATGTCACCCTCCACATGCTAATCTCCTACTTCAATCCCCAGGCAAACAATGATCAGCTTTCATATGAACAGAGTTACACTGTATATACTCTCTTTTATTAGTTATTTATTTTGTATATGGATTCTCTTACTTAGTATAATTATTTTGCGATTCATGCATACTGTTGTTTGTATCTACAGCCCTATTGTTTTTTTATTATTGTAAGAATCTCCTTGTATATCATAATATACAAGGGATATATCATAATTTGTATATTCTTCCACCCATTGAAGGACATTTGGATATTTCCAGTTGTAGCTATTAAAAATGAAGATGGTATGTACATTTGTGTACAAGTTTTTGGATGTATATTTTCATGTCTGTTGGGTGTATATGTAGGATAGGGATTGCTGGATTGTATAGCCAATATTATGTTTTAAAAATTACTGTACTTTGTTTTCCAAAGTGATTATTACATTAATTCCATTATCAGTGTATAAAAGTTCAAGTTGCTACCCATTCTTGTTTAATCAAGCCATTCTAAAAGTTTTGTATGTTTTTGATTGGAATTTCTTTGATTACTAACAATATTGAACATTTTTTCATGGGCCAACATGATGTCCTTACCCAGGTAGCTTCTTTGATGAATTCTGTGTTCAAATCTTTTACCCACTTAAAACATTCTAACAATTTGCTAGGTATAATTTACATTTCATAAAATTCACTCATTGTAAACATAGAGATTAAGTATTTCTAGTAAACTTATATAATTGTGGGACCAATCCCACAATCTACTTTTATATTTCATCACATCACGAAGTTCTCTCTTACACATTTGTATCAATCTCCATTCCCACTCCCAGGCCTAGGCAACCATAGATCTGCTTTCTGTCTCTATAGATTTGCCTTTTCTGGAAATTTCTACGCCATTGTATGTACCAGTAGTTTGTTCCTTTTTCTTCCTAAGTAGTATTCAATTGTACATATCTAATACATGGCTATATCACATTTTATCTATTCACCAGTTGATGGACATATAGATTGTTTCCAGTTTTTGACTACTATGAATAATCTTACTGTGAACGTTTATGCACATAACTTTGTGGAACATATATTTTCATTGCTCTTGGGTAGTTACCTAAGAATAGAATTGTTGGGGTACATGATAAGTATATGCTTAACTTTTTAAGAAATGGCCAGTTTTTCAAAGTGGTTGTTCCATTTTATATTACCATCAACAAAATACAAGGGCTCTGGTTTCTTCAGTTTCCTTCTGTGGGATTCAAGTCAAATAACTCTCCATGTTAGTACATTTGATCTTTTACTCCAGAGGACTGAGACTCCTGGCCATTTCATGCTCTAAAAGAAAGCTCTGCCCACGAGACCCTTCCACTGGGCAAATTTGATGAAAAGAGAGAATGAAGTGATTGGTGCAGAGAAGGAAAAAGAGGAGTCGTGTGGGCAGAGCAGAGAATAGGGCGTGGTGAGCTGCTCCAGGGGAGAAGGTCATGGTCTGCACTGGACCTTGCTGGGTCCCCCCACTGACCCAACCTCTTCTCTTCCCCATCTGAAACTCTTCTAGAGTAGTCACTCAAGATCAGCAAATTTGCCCCTACCCTTACTGTCTCCTTGACCTACATTCTGCCTTTCCTAAAATCTGACTCTGGCTCTGGGAGCTTCCTCCTCCTTCCACACTGTCAGACCAAGGCTGCTTATCCACTCCCGGGCCACACCCAGGGGGTTTGGGGGCTCAGCCTGTGCTCTCCTCTCTCCCTCTGTGCCTTTACCACACCAGTACTTCCTGCTTCAGACCAGGTCTCCACTCCCTTGTTAAAAAACACCTGTTCCCATGAGACTCAGATTATTTGACCACAACACTCTCTCCCACATTCTTCATGTCTGACTCCTCCTATCCCTTTATTTGTTAAACACTCACTGTCTGCTCTTCCTCTCCTCAAAGATTTCTTTGATAGAGGCAACTGACTCAACCTACTTGTTTCTGGATCCCTTGACCCTTCATCATTGGGGCCTGCCTCCTCCATTCCACTCCAGCTGTGTCCTCCAGAGCCAGACTTTGGACCTTATCATCACTACGACTCCACCTCTGGAATTCCTGCCTTGACCATTCCTCCTTCTGACACTAACTTTCTGACCTAATCGGTGTGGTGAAGTAGCTCCTCTGCAGGTGTTCTCTGACCTCATCGGTACTTCCCAAACACTGATAACCATCCTCCCTTTTAATGTATCAAGCAGCTCCTGTCTCACTTCCCTCTCTCTTCAACTTAGATCCATGTCCTATTGTTTTAAACGTGCCTTTTTATTTACTATAATTCCCCATATACCTTGTCCTTCCTCCACACTTTTAATTAAAAAGCAATTTGAGGAATTCTACACACATCCTCTTCCTGCATATGCCCAGGCAATTGAGGGCATAGGTATCACTGAACAATCACAAACTCCAGCCTAAGCTGGGCTCCCAACACCACCTGATGACACTTCTTTACCATTCTCTTCAACAACTACCTCAAAGCTTTTCTACTGTCCTCAAACCTTTGATCATTCCCCAACTACATATGCACCCCCCCCGCACTTAGCTTGTGACTTTGCCTCCTACATTATGGAAAAAGTAGAAGCCTTTGGACACCGAGTACCTTCATTGACTACCCCTCAGATCCACAGCACCACCCTTGAGGTTTCTGGCTCCCCTTTCTTCTTTCTGTTACAATGCAAGAGGCCTCCTTCCCTCTGCACCCCATGTGCTCTCTTGCACCAAGCTATTTTCTCAGGAGCTCTTAATTTATCCTGTCACCCATACCTTTAATCTCTAAACTGTTCACTTTACAAGACTCTTCCCAATAGCCTTTAAAAATACTGTAACCTCTTTGATCATAAAGGGAATCTTCCCTCTTTCATCCCCTAAACATGCACACACCCCTCACAGAAGCCTCCCAGTCTTACATCTGCCTCTAGTCACTGCCCTTGCCCTTCTTTTACCTTCAGAGCCAATATCTTTAAAGAGTTCTCTATAAGTGCCTATTCTGTCTCCTTTTCCCATGATATCACTAAAACTGTTCACTAAGGTCTCTGAAGAATGCCATGAGGTGAAATATAATAGATCCTTGGGGCCTTGTCTTCCCTAACCATTTAACCCATTTAAGCCATTGTCCACTCCCTTACTGTTGAAACAAATTAGGCTGCCCAAGAGATAACAGGGCAAAGCCTAGCATACATTCCAACCCAGGAACTAGTGACCTGGGTTCTGGGCATCTTTTCTCTGACTCTAGCTTTTCAATAACCATACCACTTGGCATCTCTGGCTTTAAGCACCACATTAAAAATGCGAGGAGAAGACTTTGTGTAGGAGAAAGTGAGGATGGACCAGAAGGATTTTTGTGGTCCTTTTCAGGCCCTGGAATCCATGGTTGCTGATTTCCAGTCACACATGAGTTAGCAATCACATTTGTATGCATGAGTCAGCATTCCCATCTTTGAAGTGAGATATTTTCTCTTGCTGCCTAAATAATTTCTAGGTTATAAATTCACCTTTGGAAGCGATATTAACTCTTTGAGGTCTCTAGTCTGCTCTTTGCTAAAGATTGGTGAAATCATTCCTTTTCCAGAGAGGAATGGCAAGCCAAGTAAAATGCCAAGTTAGATCCTTCAGCATGCTATGAATCCTAGGTTATTTAAGATCACAGAAATGGAAGTTTACTCTCTGGGTCCCTGGGTCAAAGCACTCAGGAGAGAACATTTTTCTGGCCCAAAGATGAGAACTATTAGGAAGACATATGCAATGTTTATACTGGTGTCAATGCTTCTTCAGTCTTAGAAAAGTGATCTTATAAAAAGCCTTTAGGGCAAAAAGTAGCATATGTAACAAAAACAACAACTTCTTTATATTTTTACAAAGAAGTTTGGTGTTGTGGAGAGTGGATCTAGAGCTAGGACTGAATTTAAACTTGTTTCAGTCAGCAGTTGCTCTGTGAACTGAGATAAACGACCCCAGGTTACTCATCTGTAACATGGGATAGCCATGTACTTATTGGGTCTTTCAGCATCATTGTGAAGATCACGTGACCCTATGAATATAAAATATACTGAAGAGTAAAAAGTGTTGTACAACATAAGGCATTTGCTAATGGAGAAATACCAGTGTCCTAGTTCAAAAGGTAAATTGGAGCATGAAATTTCGGAACGCATTTGTAGTACATGGGGCACTAGACTAATACTTAGTTCAAACTGCCCAGGTATCATATATGACATAGCAGAGTCAGAAACTGATAGAATATTGACTTGTTGGCAGGAAGAGGAGTTTTAAGCAAGGACTAGTAGATTAGAATTATTGGTTCCAATCTTCTCTCCATATGTGGATCTTTTAGCCTAGAGCAGTTGAGCTGTAAATTTGAAGCAGATTGCTTATGACTTCTCAGCCATAGAGATTGCCCTTTTGTAGAAGTTTTTCAAAAGAATTATTGCTTAAAAGAAAAGGATAATGCAGAAAGAAATGCAAGTCTTAATGGAACAAAAAGTGAGATTTAGATCTATTAGTTTCTTTAAAATTGTTAATGAATTGGAAAAATATAAAGTCAGACAATTAAGTTCATGAACTTGTCTTAGAAAAAATCCTGCATACTTCATTGTTGAATAGCACTACAGTCACCTTTGAAGCACTCCTCTTGGGAAGCTATGCACCAACACCAGTGCCTAGTCCACCCGTCAAAGCAATTTTGGAACTCTTTGTCTGGAATGGCTTTCAGTACTGTTGTTGTATGCAGCTTGATAATTAAGTTCATGAACTCATACTAGAAAAGGTGCTTTAAAGGTTGGACTAGGCATGTACACAGCTTCCCAAAGGGAGTACTTAAATGGTGACCACAGTGATTTTAACAATGAGCTATGTACATATTTTCTAGGATGAGTTCACAGATTTAGTTATCTGACCTTGCATGGTCTGTGTCTCACTGGTATGTTTTAGACCAGCAGTTCTCAACCTGTGGGTTGCGGCCCTATTGTAACAATGAAAATACCTCCTGCATATCAGACATTTACATTATGATTCATAACAATAGCAAAATCCCAGTCATGAAGTAGCAATGAAAATAATTTTATGGTTGGGCGTTCCCACAACGTGAGGAACTGTATTAAAGGATTGTGGCATTAGGGGGCATTTGGAAGGCTGAGAACCACTGTTTTAGACAAAGGATCCTTTCCCCACTTTCCTTAAGTTTTTGTCCCTAAAAGACATCATTTATAAAACAGGTAGAAGTTTACTCTATCTGATTTAAACTTATCTCAAAAATATTAATATGAAAGTCAACCCAGGTATATTAGGATATGTGAACATAGCTACTTTCTTTTCACATTATTGTTCTTTCTCACATAATTAATCCTATCCATGGCATGATTTTAATCATCTTTTCCTTATAAAACTGACAAGAAGATTTAATTGTTAGGCACATTATTTTAAGCATAGAAATTTACCTTTTTAGGGCATGGATATTCATGTATGTAATCTCAGCAACTTGAGGGGCTGAGAGGGCGGATCTCTTGAAACCAGGAGTTCAAGACCAGTCTGGCCAACAGAGTGAGACTCCACACTCAAAAAAAAAAAAAAAAAAGGTGCAAAATTAGGTGAGCATGGTGGCACATCTTTGTAGTTCCAACTACTTGAGAGGCTAAGGCAGGAGGATTTCTTGAGCCCAGGACTTCCTGGCTGCAGTATACTATGATCTCTGGGCAATCCAGATCCAACCTGGGGACAGAGTGAGATCCTGTCTCTAACAACGAAAACCAAACAAAGAGAAAAACAATTTACCTTTCTCCTTCTGCTATGAACTCACTCTTTCATAGGTAAAGGTCTGCTGTTCACTAGTAGGCCTGTGAAAAAAAGTATTAAATGATTTCTTAGGTCATCCTCATTCCATCCAATTTAGGAAATAATTTCTTGGTCTCCAGGGTTTGTATGTTTTTTATATACTGGAATATGAAGAAAAAGATAACACTCTCTATAAATACATGGGATAGTCCATTCTATTTACCTGTGTCTGTAAAATTCGTACTTTCCAATAACAGAATCAGCTAGAATTGGTTTAAAGCAGAAAGCAGTCTGTGTGATGGTTATCAGGTCACTCTCAGAAATCTTTTGGACAGCTAAAGAGGGAGCTATTTTAACAAAAGCATCATAGCACCCAAAACCTCCCATTTGACACTTTCCACACTAGAGAATAGCAGGGGAGATGCAGGTCCCATTACAACCAACATTCTTTTTACTTGGAATCTAGTGTTCATTCTTACATTTTGGTGGAGGGGGATACAAAATAGCTTTCAGATTTTTGAATAGATATGGGAAATAGTGTTTGAAATTGCTAAATATGAAATAATTTGAACAGTTCTGTATTTTTTCTTCCCCACTTTGTAGCAGTGTTCCCCAAAGATGGAACAGGGACACTTTTTTCTCCCAACACTCATGATAATTTAGGTAGCGTAGGATCATGATGTTACATAATAGAAGATTGTGATGTTACATAACATCGAACCCATATTGGGGAATTTATTGCCTTTTTGGTAATTTTTCAATCACACTTTTGTTAGGGGACAGTCTAATGTTTATGCCAGTGTCTTAAACATTTTTCTCTCCTTGCTGATATCTGTTTTCAAGAGACTATCTCACTCAAACTCAGAATCTTCAGCACTTAGGCAATGGAATTGAATTTATTGATTTTAATTTTTTAAATTTTAATAATATTGTCTTGATCTTATTGTGTTTATTTTTATTTATTTTTTAGTCATAGTACTAATGCTGTTTTCCATTTTTAGAGAATTAAAGTTTCCCTTTAAATAAAATACCTTCAGGTACAAAAAGTGAGTTAACTTATAGAAAAAATAATAAATACAAAACACATGTAGAGTAAATAGATGTAGCGTAAGTTCTGAAGGTGAAGGGAAAATGACTAAAATCTTAGAAATATTGCTTTATAGACTGTTTCAGACACATTATATATGGCATCTCAATTTCCCTTCAATATGCCTTCAAATTATAATAATCCTGTAAGATGGCAAGATGGTTTGTTATCAGATGACTGTAGTTCAAATTCCAGTGATTTGATTATCTAGTTTTGTGACTTGGGGCAAGGTATTTAACTTCTGCCTAAATTTCTCTTCTATAAAATAAAGGAAACATTAGTTTGCAGGATGAAGTGGTTTATGGAGATGAAGAATGTAATCTGCCTCACAGTGTCCAGTACAAGGCAGTGGTTCAAAAAGTAGTAGCTATTATTATCAGAAAGGGTAGGCATTAGACTTTTCATTTTGCAGATGAGAAAATTCAGACTCAAAGATATTATGTGACTAGTACATAGTTAAGTATTGCCTACTTTGAGGAGCAATCATGTCTTCAGCATTGATTTGAATTTCAAAAGCCATATTTCCTCACATTGCTGGTGAAAGAGTAGATAGGAAGATATGTACAAAGACTTCGACTCCATTGCTGATTTGGGGGAAGATTTTAATAACTTGCTGGTTACTTTAGTTACATGGACGTCAGCGCTAATGCTGTGTGTGTAAACTTGGTCCCTGAGAGATTTCTTATAATTTACTCTGTTTCATGATTATCTCTTAAGGCTATTGCACTGCAAAGCCTCTCAGGCAAGGTCAAAATGGTGCATGAAACTACACTGTCTTGTGTGCTTCACAAATGTCTGAGGGTGAACTCATGCTATGCATTTCTGCCATTTCCAGGTTAAGAAATGGTCGATTGTGTTAAAAAAAAAAACCCAACAGATTTAAGACAGACCATAAAAGTAAGTGGGAAAAAGGAGCTTGAAAATTCTGACTTACTTCACACCTAATCTTAAGCTTGGCCATCTCCTCCTTCTTTATACACACACTCAATGTGGTCTAGACTACCTTTACCCAACAATTACATTCACTTGTTTGTTTTTGTAATGGATAGCAGAACCTTATTATGATATTTATCAGCATGTATACAATGACATCTTTCAGTTGATTTTTTTTAAACAATTAAAGTGAAGTTGTTTTAAGATTGCTTTTTCATGAACAATTTGATAGCAACATTGTTGTCCTGGGAATGATCACCCAGGTACACATATCAGCAATATCAGCAGTGCCAGTTCAGTACGAAAGTCTGTAAAAGAAAAAGATCTGAAAAATCACAAAATGTCATCAGTATAAGTAGTCGCAATTTCCTCTAAAGCTAAAAGATTAAATTTACTTTTTTTTTTTTTTTTTTGCAGTTTATGGCTGGGGCTGGGTTTGAACCCACCACTTCTGGTATATGGGGCCAGTACCCTACTCCTTTGAACCACAGGCGTCACCGTAAATCTACTCTTTACACAAATTTTTGACCAACTTATCTGTACTTTCTAGATGACCATTTATGTAACTTGTGATCTGATTGCTTGACAAATTGTACATACGGTGTTCAAGAAATGCTCTTAATGAAAACCAGTGGAAATATGTTTGTTCACAGCTGCCTGACATTGCTTAAAAAATAAGATGTCTCTCCATGAGAAACATGATTCTTGTAGGAGGGTAAAATTCCCATTAATGTTTAATCTACTAATGATACCAAGCCATTTGGCATATGCAGAGATTTCAGGGTTAAGAGTGCAGCAAAGTGGCAAGTTGCCAAGGAGAGATGGAACAGGTTCGTAGAGACATTTGTTGCAAGCATTTTGATTTGTGGCAAACTTGTTTGCCTCAGGAAGTCACTCACAGTAGGGGAGAAAAGAGAGTAGATTGTGTAGTTGCATCTAACACTGATCCAGACAAAACAACAATCAAAACCCAGCAGCTGACATTAAAGGATCCCAGCCTTTGGCACAGTCACCTAGCCGACATTTGAAATGTTTCAAAGAAAGCAGAATCTCAATTTCCCAAACTAGAGAATAGAAACTACAATATCTGAACGGTTGTATCTAAGCTTTGGTAGGAGCTGTAATAGCATCATAATAGAATAGGTTGAGTTATAAATCTTGGCCATACAATTGCAATCTACAGAGTAGTAAATGTTTAATGTTCATTTTTTCTGCCTCCTTTTAAACAGTATACAAGTGTACTATGTATGCATATACAATGATGCCATTATACTATGGCAGTAGGTGAACAAAGGACTATGGCATGATTAATTGTAGAACAGAATTGCTTGACAGCAGAACTGTCAAATATCAAAGCACTTGCCAGTTTTTTAATTGGACAGCTAAGGAATGTATAGTGTTGTTGCTGTAACTGAAATCAATCTATGATTTGGAAAAAAAAAACATTAACTCTTTAATACTGCTTTCCTCCTTACCTGCACAATGTCAAAACACCCAAAACAAACAAACAAAAAGTCTCCATAGAAATGCTTGCATGCAGACATGTGTTCAAGATTGATGACTGATAAATAAATAAAGGGGCAGCGTTTGTTAGGCTCTTTGAAGTTTGCAAGATCTTTCACATACATTATTTTGTTTAATTCTCATAATAACACCATGAGATTGATTGTGCAGTCATTTCAATTCAGTTTTCAGTGAGGCCTACTCTGGACCAAGTTATGTGCTACATTCTCAAGGTATAAACATAAATTAGATGACATCCATGCAGCTGATAAATTTAACAAATAAAGAACTGAGTCTCAGAGAAAGAGAGAGCCTAGTCAAGTTTTTTGCTGTAGAGACTCAAACTCCAATGCTTTTATCCTTTTATTGTGCTACCTCTGAACAGAATGAGGCCAAATTAGCCAAGAGAGAAACACATTTTTATTGAAAGCTGGTTTCCAAGGCACTCTAAATTTCATACAGTGAAACCAGATTAGCAGATAATTCAAAGATCATCTGCCTATTAAAATAAGGTTTGTAGACCTCGGATTTTATTTCCTTTAGAAGGCAATGCTGAATATACTTGCATTAAAACAGTGAATTTTTCAGCTTTGACATGTAAAGAGCTTGGAAGATGTCACTGCTGGCCTTGCATGAAAAAGCTGGACAAACTGAAAACGCGTGATTTTTCTTGGACCCATCAGAGAACTCAGTTACAGGTCAAAAACCACCTCCAAATCTAGAGACAGGTACAGACAGACATATAGCCATAATCTTCTGGTCTGGAGCAGAAGGCACTAGAGTCGTAAACTGGGAGGAACAGTTAACAGGGGTTTTGTTGAATTATTGGAGGCTCAATGTGGACCAGCTGAGACATAAAAAAACTCCTGAGGCCCCAGTCATAGGAGTGGGCAGGAAACAGTTTTGTGAGTTTTACTTCCAAGAACCCTACCAAGTTTTCCCTGCAAAAATTGGAGAAATATCGCCTTGTATTTTGTATGGGGTGGGGGAGGGTAAATGTTACCACATTGAAATACACCATGGGAAAAATATATGACTATTCAAGTCATACTGATATTATGTGTCCTTGATGTGATATGATGAGAATGGCATTATCCCTCTGCATTCTTCCTCCCCCAAACCTCAAACTCCTGTCTAATCATGTGGAAAACACTGGACAGATCCCACTTGAGAGATGTCTGCAAAATACCTTACTAGTATCCCTGAAAACTGTCAAAGTCATCAAGTACATAGAAAGTCTGAGAAACCGTCACAGCCAAGAGGAGTGTAAGGAAACATGACAACTAAATGTAATGTGATGTCCTGAAACAGAGAAAATATTAGGTAAAAACTGAGGAAATCGGAATCAAGCATGAGCATTAGTTAATGACAATCCATCAATCTTGGTTCCTTTATTATAATAAATGTACCATATTAATGTGAGCTGTTAGTGATAGGAGAAATTAGGTGTGAGGTATCTGGGAACTCTCATTAACATTTTTTTTTAACTTTTCTGCAAATCTAGAACTATTTAAAAAGTAATGGGGAAAATGTAAACAGAATAAACTGGGTTTTGAAATAATTTCTTAAGTTCATGGGGCCTTGGGAACTATCTCTACTGTGAAATAAAATAGGTTATGCCCTAAGAATGGTCCTCTGTCTCTGAAGACCTCCTTTTTGACTTCTCAGCTTTATCTGAGAAGCCAAAGAGAGAAAGAAGCCCCCCAGTTAAGTTGTCCAGATTGTTGAATCAGCCCTTAGTATGCTGTAATGGCAGATGTCACAGTGGAGAACAGTTCTTAGGAATAAAGTCTGCCATGAAGGAAATTCACTTCTGACTTATAGACCATGAGTAGAAGAGGCCATGGAAGTGGCGTCCAATTCTCTCACTTCACAGCTGAAGCTATTGAGCCCAGGGGAGAAGAGGGATGCCTCCCCTCTGGATCTAGGACTACAACTCAAACAGTCCCTCTTTGCTGCCTATGGTTTATTATGACAAATTTCAAACATACAGTTACAATGATGATACAGTGAACATCCTAGACTTACCACTAGATTCAATGATTTAACATTTTGTCATATTTACTTCATGTATTCATAAGCACATTTGAAAGTAATTTGCGCACCTTATGACACTTAATCCATAAATATTTCAGCATATTTCTGAAGATTAAGGATATTCTTCTACATGTCCTCCATACAATTTTATTATTTTTATTATTTTTTTAAATTAAATTACAGCTGTGTACATTAATGCAATCATGGGGTACAATGTGTTGGTTTCATATACAATCTGAAATATTTTCATTCAACTGTTTAACATACCCTTAATGGCATGTTCTTAGTTATTGTGTTAAGACATTTATATTCTACATTTAGTAAATTTCACCTGTACCCTTGTAAGATGCACCATAGGTGTGGTCCCACCAAATACCCTCCTTCCACCCCTCCCCTCCCGTCCCCTCCCTTGCCCCTATCCCCATATTCTTGTGCTATAATTGGGTTATAGCCTTCATATGAAAGCTATAAATTAGTTTCATACCATTTAAAAAGTTTTTCCTTGATGTATCCAATACCCTCTCTGTTTTGTAAATTTTCCCATGTAAATTTCAAAATGTCTTTTATAGACTTTTTAAACTCACATCAGGATGAATGAACTTACCTCATTGCATTTGTTTTATATTTATAGTCTCTGCCCATCAGGAATATTTTCCAAACATTTCTTTTTGGACATTACCTTTTCATAAAATGTCTCATGGCACAATATTTGGGGAAAGCAGCATACTAATCTGAGACCTGAAGGTGAACAGGAAGAACAGGAGTGTGTCTGTCAAATGAAGCTGTAGGGAAGGAGGAAAAAGGTTTCCTGGCCTCTTATTTCTAGCCAACCTTGGTTACTGTGGAATTGGACAGAATATTTAGGGCTCCCTCAATGGCAAATAAGACACCAATCTATATCAGAAATCTCTAATTTATTCAAGAATACATCCAAATCTTTGGAGCCCCAAAGAAAATAGTTGGTACCCTACCTACCCATGTTTAAACAAAATGAAAGTAATGTCACACAGGCATTCCTGGAGTATTTTTAACCATGATAACCATTTTCTTGCAGTCTTTCCTTTTTTATTGTGGTAAAAAACAGCGTTTCTATTATTCTAAGTATACTTGGGGTTAAACATAATAATTTTCTTTTAAATGAAAGGTAGTTGCAAATGCTAATTAATAAAGATCCACACAGATTGGGAGGGAAATCCGTCATTCTGGAATGAGAAGAGGAGGCCCCTTCTGGACTGTGATCATTTTGAGAATTGGGGTTGCATCTTGTTCAGTTTTATTCCTGGTGTCTGACAATTCAATACATATTAGTTGAATGCATAAGCCAGTCAGAAAATCAATTGGTTAATATTTGCATTTCTATATGAAATATTTTGTTGGGCATAGCACAACCTCTTTTCCTGAACTCCTCCTTACTAAGTGTGTTCACTATGTGCTCTGACGCTTGCAAGCATCCTTTCTTACAGTATCTTTGTAAGCTGAGAAAACATTAAAGAAAGCATCTTGATACCAGTGTAACATTGTTCCCAAAATATTAAAGCTTGCACAAAACTTCCAATGATGTCTAGATGCTGCACTGACTTACTGTAACTCTCAAATGAGAGAACATGAATTCTCATACAACATACAGTCAGTAATTCCGAGTAACCTATTTGCAGAAAACTCTGATTTATTCCGGAATAAGATTAAATCTTTGGAGCCCCAAATTCAGAAAATATTTGGTACCCTAAGCACCTATGTTTTTTAAAAACTGAAAGCAATAACACACTATAAAATAAGCGCAAAGCAGTTAAACACATTTCTGTTGATTTTTTTTTTTTTTTTTACTATGATAACTTTTAATGCAGTCTTTCCTTTTTTTTATTGTGGTAAAATATACATAAACGTTCTCATTTTAACTTTTTTTCTTTTTTTTTGAGACAGAGTCTTGCTCTGTTGCCCAAGCTGGAGGGCAGTGTTGCAATCACAGCTTACTACAGTCTTCAACTCTTGGGCTCAAGCAATTCTTCCCACCCCAAGCACCCCAAAATATGGAATGCTTCACAAACTTGAGAGTCATGTTTGTGCAGAGGCAGGCTAAGCTTCTCTGTATCATTTCCATTTTTATCTTTGTGCTAAGTCTTTAGCACAAAGTCTTTAGTCTTTGTGCTTAGTCTTTAATGGGTTTAATGAGCACTATTGAAATGAGCACCACTTCAACTGCTGAAATGAGCACCACTGTAGCCATTTTGAAGTGCACAGTTCTGTGGCACGAAGTACATTCACGTTGCTGTGCAATCATCACCACCATCTAGCTCCATACCTTTTTCATCTTCCCCAACAGCAACTCTGTGCCCATTAAACAACAACTCTACATTCTCTTCTCCCTCAGGTTGTAGCCATTTAGTAATTCCAGAAGATTTTTGTTGATTTTTTTCAGATTTTATACATAAACAACCATGTCACCTGAGAATGAAGACAGTTTTATTTCTACATTCCCAATCTGTCTACGTTTTCTTTCCTTTTTCCTTTCCTTTCCCTTCCTTTTCTTTTTCTTTCTTTTTTTTTTTTTTTTTTGAGACGGAGCCTCAAGCTGTCACCCTGGATAGAGTGCTATGGCATCACAGCTCACAGCAACCTCCAACTCCTGGGCTCAAGCGAGTCTTTTGCCTCCACCTCCCAAGTAGCTGGGACTACAGGCGCCCGCCACAACACCCAGCCATTTTTTG